>WTSP01026299.1:0-96771 GCA_025331215.1 Actenoides lindsayi
CTGAGTACAGGGGGACAATCACCTCCCTACTTCTGCTGGTCACACTATTTCTAATACAGGCCAGGATGCTGTTGGCCGCCTTTGCCACCTGGGCACACTGCTGGCTCGTATTCATTCGCTTGTCAATTAGAACTCCCAGATTCCTCTCCACGAGACAGCTCTCCAACCACACTTCCCCAAGCCTGTAGCATTGCAGGGTGTTGCTCTGGCCCAAGTGCAGGACCTGGCACTTGGCCTTATTGAAACTCATACCATTAACAGTGGCCCACGATTCAGTCTAAGTCTGTCTGGAGAGCCTCCCTATCCTCACGCAGATCTACATACTCACCTAACTTGGTGTTATCTGTGAATTTACTGATGATAGACTTTGTCCTCATCAAGATCAACAATAAAGATGTTAAATAGAAACGGTCCCAACACTGAGCCCTGAGGAACACCACTTGTGACCTGCTGCTAGCTGGATTTAATACCATTGGCCACTACTCTCTTGGCCTGTCCGTCTAGCCAGTGCTTGATCCAGCAGATTGTATTCTCATCCAGGTCATAAGCAGACAGTTTTTCCATTAGAAATCTATGGAACAGTGTCAAATGATTTCCTGTAGTCCAGGTAGACCACATACACAGCCTTTCCCTCGTCCAATAGTTGGGTCATCTTGTCATAGAAGGAGATCAGGTTTGTTAGGCCTTTCCTAAACTCATGCTGCCTGGGCCTGATCTGCTGGTTGTCCTCTATATGGCTTGTAAGAGCACTCAAGATGATCTGCTCCATAACCTTCCTTGGTACCGAGATCAGACTAACAGGTCTATAGTTACTTGGATCCTCCTTTCTGCCTTTCTTGTAGGGCCTTTCAATGCCCCTTCTGTGTTCCCAAGACACTATGATTACTTAGGAGGAAATGTCTCCTCCCTTGGAATCAGGTTGTTATAGAAGCTGGAGCAGGGAGGTCAAAGAATGGAATGATAAAGGACCTCAGTAAGTCTCATCAAGAAACTAGAACTACAGAGTATTAGGAAGGATTGATACTTTTCAATGGAAATTTGGACTGGGAGGGATGAATATGAATTTGGATGAGAGAACCAGAGAAGGCCAGGATCCAGTTAGTGGTTGGAAGGGGCTGGGGTGGAATTCTGGGGTTGTGTTGCCTGGTACAGTTTTGGGGACTAGGACTATCCAAGTAAACTAACAGAATTGTTGAGGTCTGCTGGGAACTATGATGAGGATCTAGGCTGGGGAAGAGATGGGGCTAACCCTGAGTTTATACAGATGAGGTGTAACAGAAATAGCTACCACATCTGAAGGTATCAATGAGTGATGGAGTTCCTGAGTCTGCAGCCCATACCTTCCACTGTCTCATTGTTCTTTTCCTGTCAGCTTTATGAAATCCACTAGCAAAACATGCAGGTCATCCCATTTCCTGCTGATTTAAGTAGAGGACAACAACCTACTACCACTATCAGTTACCTCATTAAAACAAGGAGTCTTATGTGGTGGATCAAACAATTCCAAGCAGTCATGTTGGGGAGCCATGGGAGTGTCCATATGTTGTAGCAGAATGTAATAGTTCTCTTTAAATCTAAGAAACGCAACATGCTCCAAAGACTATGAATGTCAAATATTTAAAATGAGATTTTTCTGGATTTAAATTTGTCTATGAAAAACTAATGGAATTAATTGAATGATGGTATCAGTGTAGTTTGTCATTTAATAATTTTTTTCACGCTCAACTTTGCAACCTTAATCTTTTAAGATAGCTCTGTGTGTGCAATAATCTTACAACTGAAGCTAGAGGGAAGCCTTTATTCCCTGGCCTCAGTTAGATTTTCATGTCAATTAGACTATCTGGCCCTGGCTTTAGTAACTCTTTAATTGCAATTGCAGCACTTGGCTAAATCAATGCCCACCCTTCCTGCTAAAACTGTTTTGAAATAGCCATTGTTAAAAGGCTCCAGGTGAAAACTTCATGAGATGAAAGCAAAGATAGAATGAATAGCACCCTTCCTTTCTTCCAGAAGACCTCACATCAATAAAACCTTTTTGTTTTTTTTTAAATGTTTTTACATTTTTTGTATTTAAAGTATTTTATATTGAAAATCAGACCAGTCCACTACCACCTGAATTTCAGTGAGGCACTGTGAATCTGCAAGGATACAAAACATTTTCCATAAATTTGTGGCAGTTTCTTTTTCAACCTTGCTGATGTTTACTGTGCTAGCACTTCCTAATTCATTGCTTGAAATGCGTGTGTTTGTACAGGGGTGTTGTAATTCTGCTTGAGATGAAAGCCCCTACTTTTTTAATTGTAAAAAACAAACAAGAAACTCAACAAACACACAAAAAAACAAAAGAAAAACAAACCAGCCAACAAGTGAATGAACAGGTATAGTGACCACCTCCCAAAATGCCTGCACAGCTCAATGCCATATCTCTCTGTTTCACCATACCTGTCACCTCTTTTCAGCACATGACAGAGATCTATGGAAGGACAAAGCCAGTCACAGACATACAGGGTAATGTGTTGCATATGGATCACCATTGCCCTCTCTCACTCTTTTGTTCTTCCATCTCGAGACCATGTGCATTGTAAAGGCAGATGGGCTGCACTATGAGGGTACCTTAGTAAGGGTGGTTGTGCATGAACCCATTAGGTGGGATTGCTAAGCAAAAATGAGATGATGCTGAACTAGAATGGCAGGAAGAAAAGGAAGGCTTGTTCCTTCCAGAGAAGCAATAGGTGGGGAATGCTCCAGGTGACAAAAGTAGTTTGTTACAGGTCTGAGGGCTGAAAGGCAGCTTTGGTGGTGGGCCAGTGTGGTACTTTGCCACCACTTTCAAATGCACTGCAATTCAAGCATGTACAACATTTCTTTGCATCTTCAGTGTACTGTGCAAGTTTGCCAAGTGCACCATCTATTGGATAGAGACGATTTTCCCTTCCTGCTCCATGACCTCCTGATATAAAGAGCAAGGAATATGGGCCTACCTTCTCCTTTCACTGAGACTTTATTGGAAAACCATGCTTGCTTTTACCAACATTTGAAAAAAAATATATGTAGGTGTGATTAATCAATCACACATAGGCTATAAAAGGTGGATGCTTCTTCTTGCTATGCACTTAAGAATAAGCCTACTGCAACCTAGCCTTCTTGATCTACACTTTAGTAAGATGCTTATCAGAACATATAGCTGCATTCTTATGGAAGATCAATCCCTCCACCCTGTGTGTGAAATAGCATCAAGTTCAAAAGAGGATGCTGTTGAGTGAGTGCCTGGGACCTAGAGAGTTTGGAATTTTATTTTATGAGATGAGGAAAAGGAAAAAAAGTGGGATTTGAAGTACTGTCTAGTGCCTTTGGTGCCTGACCTTGCTCATTAATCTCTGCTACTTTGAAAAGGCTTGGAAAATTAAATTACCCTATACCATCAGTTCTCACTCAATAAATACAGACGCTAAAGTCACGGATGAGAAATCCTACAGAGCTTTGGTATTGACTTGTTAGGATTCCAGATTTTAGTCTCACAATACAGTAACTGTCTATAAGTAATGAACAAGCTGCTGAGAAGGACGCCTTGTCCTTTTGGATTCATTCCACAGTCTTTTAGAGAATGTATTCATTGCCATTTTTTTTACTCCCTTATGCTAAACGGTAAATTGTCCTATGTGCCACTAAGGTCTTTCTATTATTCCGTGAGAGAAAATTTGTGGAAGAGTAGAATTATGCTTATGTTCTGTCTCAGAGCCAATAGTCATTTTAACCTGAGCATCAGTTTCTACAGTAGGGGAGAGGAAAGAAAAAAAGAAGATTACAAGAATGTATGGGGGCTTTGTATTTCTTCCATTAAGGAATGATGAAGCAGTAACTTGTGTGCTTTGGCATTTAAAGAACATGTGCGTATACTTGTCTTGTAAAATCAGAATTTTCTGTTGAGTGCATATCAGCTAAGATTTCAGTGCAGAAGCTGTGCCTCCTCCTTACGCACAGGTGCTGCACAGGACCCAGGAAGGAAAGAGGGGATTCATGTTGGGGAACAGTACTAGGAGGTAGTCACTATGGCTTTCTGTGCCCTTCCTGCAGCCTATGATCTCCTCTCAATGGGGGCCTTCCTTGCCTTGGATCAGCAATGAGAAGCATGGCTATCAATGCCTTTTTAAAAGTACTTCTCTTCTTTGGGTACACCTGGCACACCCATTTTATGACTTCTCCTTTATGTAGTCTCAGTTCTGCAGTCAAGAAATGGCTGCCTTTGACACATGCTAGGTGCAACGAGGTTCCTTCGAGCATCTCCCCTCTTCAGCAAAATGGCAGCAGCCATCACCTGGCTCATTATTAGCTAAATAGCAGAGCAGAGATTTGGTGTTTGCAGTAGCTTGCAAATTCAATTACAGTTCTCACAACAACTGTCATTTGACTGCCTGTTCATATGAAGCATTTGATATTGCTTGTTGTGGTTTTAACTGTAATCCCTTATTAGGGAAATATAAGAAGTCTTACTGGCGTACACTTAAAAAAGAAAAAAAGGGGTTTGAGCATGAAATAGTTTCTTCATAGCATGTGGACACACATATATGCACAAAAATTCACTATCCTTGAACTAAATTGAAAGGATAGCAAGAGGTGCTGATGCAGGTTTTTTTTTTGTCTGTTCAACTATATATCTATAAAAAGAGAAATGTATGCAGAATGTTCTGTCAGCTCCTGAGGGAATATGAGAGGATCCAGATCAGTTGTACAACTGGCAGCTTCACTGGCAATCTCAGCAGAGGGAACAAATGTTCATTTTGATCCTCTGTTGAAGGTGAGCTGTTGTTTCCTTGCTAGCAATGGGATGGAAGCATATAGATAGAGTAGTGTGAGAAGGTATGCCTCATTTTATTTTCTTCCTTCCTGAAGCAAATAAAATTTCTTAGCTTCTACAGTGGAGTACCTTTCATAAGGGCTAAGTAATTTATTTGTCGAGAAGGAATTTCACATGAAATAGCAGGTAAGTGTGTTCATATGAGATTCTACAATGTGTAATTCAGGCACCACTCAGGCTTAGGGAATGTTTTTTTGTTTGATTAAATATCAGCGTCTACATCTGAATTAGTCACCCGGAATTCCCTTTATAGCTAATAGAGAAATAGCCAATATCAGAAGGTGAATCAAGAATGAGATTCCTGCTATCCTGAAACATCTGCCTAAAGCAGGCCAGATGAATTGCACTCTCAGAGTACCTATTTTTCTCCATTGTTTTCTTTCTAAAGTGAGATGCTGATAAGCTCCGATGTAAACACCTGGAAAATGTGTTGGTGCTTTTTATGGTTAGACTTGATGATATTAAAGATCTTTTCCAACCTAAATGATTCTATGATTCTAAGTTATGTTAGGTGATTTTTTTCTTAGGAATTGGTTGGAGCTTTTCATCTAGAATCCACTTTTCAAAAGTTTGGCCTAATGAGCTTTTGTGCAACATGTAACATGGCTTTCCAAATGCCTGTGGGGCAAGACAACCTGGAATACACTGACAACATCCTCCAGCATATAATTCCTTTCAAAGCCATATTGCTACACGATCATAATTTGTCTCCCCCTTACTGCTATTTCAGTGCTATCACGCGTGCTCCCAAGGTGCTCCTCTCTTCCTAGGAAAGTTAAGCAAACCAGCCTGCAGGGGAAATAAACATATAACGTGGGGTTTTTGTGCTCAATAGAGACATGGTAAACTCAAATTAATTATTCTATTCGGGTAACAGCTCAAGGAAAGGAAAACAGTGGAAATTTCCTAGAACCCTCCTGCCATAGAATTTCTTTGCTTTATGGTGGAAAACTACCGCTGGGTAACTGCTTTCAGGAGTCAGAAACATTAAGATTCTGTACCTTTTGTGCGAGAATTTCACTATACAGAATGTTGGCCAGACTGCAGCAATTCAGTACTACATCTGGTTGCATTTGTGGATGCTGGAGCAGAAGTTACAAAGCCAACTGATGCAGAGCATCTAAGATCTACTGGCAGGCCAAGTCTCATAGTAAATCAATGTCTATCAGAGTTTTCTAGTCTTTGCTCAAACTGTGACTGAACTATCTTGGAGCTGCTCCAGAAGCCTAGGTTTCATACGCGTTGCATCTTTGGGGCTATACTGATGGGATGCATTTGGTCTTATGGAGGGGTGACAAAGTTTATTTAGCCAAATATACTCCCAAAAGAATCTTTTAGACCATGATTGTTCAACTCAGCCTGTGGGCTGGATCAGGTACCCCATGATGATTTTGTTCTATCTCTAAAGGACACCAGATGCTTCCTTGGGAATCTTTAACATTACACACTCCATTTTTATCTGCAAGACTTTGAGAATGGCCCAGATACATCCACAAGCACTCCCAGGCTGGCACACAGTGCAAGACGTTAAAAAAAACATGATACATAACTGTATTAAAGCAGGGGCTTTTTCATGGTGGGATTGTGCCAATTAGCCTATTACCAGCACAGAACAGTGCCCATATTCATGCAAAAAAAGCTTGCAGTCTTTGGACATAGTTTGTTTCTTGCATTTAATCTATGCAGTAATGTAAATGCTTCTTACAGATAATCTTATTTACAAGGCATTTTTTGATACTATGTGATAAGGCATAGAAGGTACTACAATTATTCCTTTGCTTGACTGTAATGTTGAATGGCAAAGCTCAGTTCCAACACTTTCTGCTGTCCACTGCTGACTGTGCAATTAGATACTTTGTAATTAAAACCTGGTGATGGATTTTGCAAGAGGAGAGTATCTTGTCACTGTGACTTTCCAAGTTCCAAGATAATAATTTTTATGAAATTTACTGTGAAAACTTAAAATGGCTCTCTCATTAGTTGCTAACAGAGATCTGCCAGTATATGACACCTAGAAACTGTCCTTATTTTCCACTTTGAAGATGAACAGGGCAAAATTTTGCTCTTAGTTTTCTTTATTTTGTGTCTGAAGAGAAACCCTTTCTGACTTCATATCACAGTTCTTTTGATTGACTCCTCTCCTTTTTGTGACTGACAGGTTTTCCTCTGTAACCTATGCCATCTTCCCCAGCTCATCTCACTTTGGCAGTGCATGAATTTGAGCCCCCTTTTCTGCTACTTCTGTGTGGCATATTGTGATCACTGCCATTTCTCTGAGCTTATTCCCTAGCTACTCTTATAAACTGTGAAGGAGCGGGGGAGGGGATGAGGAGGGGGGGAAGCATTCCTTGAAAGTGAAGCCCTTATGCAACACAAGGGAGGCAGTACCACCTTGGAAGAGGAACACCTCTCTCACGTTTTCCTTGTAAGGGCTCCCAGGTACTGTTGGTCATCTCACAATTAATAGTAAGTGCCAACTCACTCCCTAACAGTCTAGAGCCACAAAGTGTTTTGAAATGCTGGAGGTTACACCGCTATTAGAAAATAAATGGACTAGAGCCTTTTCTCCGGTGCAGGGCGATGCAATATGGCTTGAATCAATAGGGCTAAACTCTCCCTCAAAAACTCGGGGTGTTCTCATTCACCCCGCCTGCAAGGTAGGGTCCTGGCCATGCTATGCTATGTGGCCAGAGAAGCCAGGCAGTGCCTGGCAGAGGGCTGGCTGGCATGCCAGTGGCTGCACAGACTATTACATGCTCTGGAGGAGCTGTGGAGAGGGCACTGGCTGTGGGTAGTATGCTGCTGTAGCAATAGCCTGGGAGGCAGCCTTGAGGAAGTTCTGTCGTTATTTTAAACTTTATTGCTGAAGACACTTTTGCAAAGGTCATAGTACTGAAGGGTGGTGGAGGGGGAAGAATTTATTGTTCTGCATTTGTAACCACATTAGGGTTCCCAGATACGACTTGGAGCGCCTGAATGCTACCATAATAGGAAGGTAACTGATCATATATTAATCAAGCAGTTGACTAGCGAGGCAAGAGGGTGGCTTGCTTCATGCACTGCTGAAGTGCATCTCTTTCCACAGTCAAACAGCAAAGCTGTTTAAACCTACAGTGTTTACTGAGGAAGTGAGAATTGGAAATTGCACAGGAAATTAAAACACATCATAACGATTCCCATTTAAAACTTGTCTATGACATTGGGGATCACATGCATGCAGCTGCAGAAAAGGGCTTCCATAACTTTGGTCTGAATTTGTGAGGAGGATTATGGCATTCTCTCATGGAGGAGGGGACTTAAGGCTAAGTGTATTGTCCTTGTTGGAGGGACATCATTCTGCAATGTCAGGGGATCCTGACTGTACCAGCACCATTGGAACCCCAGCACTGTTTCCTTTTAGCTCCCAGAGGCTTGCATTCAATTTGCCAGTCAGTCTGGCACTCCTCAGGTGCAGCTTTAGCTTGTAAAAGGTGAGACTATACAGCTGTTGGACATTTTAATTTCCTGTGTTCCTTATTAAGCTTCCACAAAGCTTGGCCTCCACAATTATGGCCTCTTTTGTGCACAGAATACTTCACACATCCTCATTAATGCTTGCATCTATGCATCAGTTATGCATTTGTAAGCCATTTTAAAAGTCTGTGATACAATAATTATTTTGGAGATGAGGAATGATTGCTTAAATAATATTAACATTTAAAGAAAAACAATATTTGTCTCTGTTTTAATTGTTGAGCAAAATCAATTCATCTGTGGTTGGCTATGAATTAGCTGAAAATACAATTTTTGTCAACTGAATTTTATTGCTGTTCTTTTCTGTTTCATTATATGTTATCCCAATATACATAATTTTGTGCTACTTCGTTTATCTTATGTCAGAAATAGTATCGCTGCTCTCCAATGTTATTACAACCACGAAAAAAAAAAATTAATCAGACACTTCAAGAGCCCCATGCTGAAATAATATATTTAAAATACTAGAAGAACAACTACTATTTTCTACAGCAAAACTAATTTTTCAAATTTGAGATAACAATACTACATTACATAAATAAAGGTCAGCTTAAGAAGAAAGGATTCTGGTTGCCTAATGAAGTTGTGTTTAAGCCAAATTGTAATTTACAGTCTAATTGGAAGATGTTAATTCTTTTCTTGGCTTGGTTTGAGTGATATTAAGGGGCCAGTTGGTGTGTTTCACATAAAAATAGCTGTTACATTTAATCTGATCACTAAAGATAACCTTTATTTCACTTCACACTGTGATTTTGAAATCTTGGGAGACTGCTGAGCTCTAAGGTTTGCTCTTCAGTTTCAGAGATGGTTGCTGTGTGAAAGTTACACTTCTCCAGCACCTACTACCTTCAAATAACTGACTGTGGAAGATAAATACCCTTCTATAAAGCCATAACCTCCGCCACCATTGAGTGTGTGACTACTGACATTCAAACAGAACAGACACCCTTTGACTTTGGAAGGTGGCCCTTTAATGTCTGAGTTCGTTACGGAGTGAAGAAACAAGAACAAATATAGTGCTGTAGTCCTTGTCACAAAATGAGTATCTCACCCTGCAGCATTTTTAATGAAGAGGAAGGAAAATTATTGTGTTATTCTTAAGGTAATTAGAGAAAATTTATATCCTTAAAAATGAAATAGCTGAACATTTGAGTTGGGTTATCTATATAACAGTCAGATAGGGATACCCCATTTTGCATATACGGATAGGAAGGGGAAGAAGACAGAATTTCTGTCTTGTGTAGTATCACGGTCCCTACTCAGAGGACTGAAGGGATTGTGCCTTTTGTGTCTAAGGAGGTGATGAGGCTGCAAGACTGACATGCTGAAGTAATTCCACAGAATTATGCTAGCCTGTTGGTAAAATAAGTTATTACAAGGCTCCCAGGTATTCAGGTCTTTTGCAGATGGCCACCAAACTGGAGATTAGCCAGTAACATCACAATAACCGATGACTCTAAATTACTCTATCCATCTAGGAAAGCTAGACCAAAATTTCATAGAATTTTCATGGAACGTGCATGTGAAAAAAGTAATCTCCAAGAGGTTTCTGCATAGACACTAATTCAGGAGGCAAACAGAGCTAAGAGAAAGTCAAATAATATCCTGATGCAGTAAGGTCATTCTAAACAATGAGAATATTGCATCACGTCAGCAATATCATGGAAGGTCTGTCCCTCAACATGTATAGGTACAATACTAATGAGCTTTCATCAGCCCAACAATGTGCTATAACAATTGTGCTATAACAATCTCCTCATACAAACAATTCTCACTGGATCATCCCATCACTGGAGGGATGCTGAGGTGTTATGCTGTCCTCACATCAGCTTGTCTCCCCAGACCACAGCTGCAAGCTGTATACACTACATTACTGAGGGCACAAAACTGGTGTAATGCTTAAGGCTCTGGGACATGTTTACTCTTGATATCCCGGAAAGCTACAAACTGTAGTTGCTGAGAACTGTAATTGCTGAGCTGATGATTTCAATGAGGCCTCTACTTGGCATTTTATTCAGGAAAAAAAAAAAAAAAAAAAAAAAAGACTGGGAAATAAATAAAAGGAGGCCAGGTCAAATTAAGGGTCTCTTCTGCATGCCAGTACTACCTTACTTTCTTCTCTCGGGCTTGGGCAACGTCCAGCCTCCCATCATTGCCATGTTTTCAGCTGCCTTGTGAAGTGAGAGTCTGCTGGGGAGCAGCAGGGTGACCAAAACAAAGGCTAAGAGCCAGCCTGCTGGGTAATGTGGCCCTGGCTCTGACTGGAGAGTTTTTATTGAGACCTAGACTGTCTCCTTTATTTTATCTCATCTTACACAGAAGAAAAAAGATAGATTGACTCTCCTAGGGGAAGATGAGACCCTATCTTTTGCTTCCTCACACCTCAGTTAAATACGAAGGTGGAAGAAAGGCCACATTACTCTTGTCTTTCAAAACTGGTGCTGTAAAGAGTTAAATCTGGCCTCCATACATCTAAGCACCCATATGTTTTCTTTAGCTGGATGGTTGCTTTGTGGAGTCTAGTCAGATAAAATGACTCTTCCCATCACATAAAGATAAAGATAATGCTTCATATGAATGTCAGCATCCGTGAGATTCCTGCTCATTTTGGTCCTCTTTAATTAGGGACTGTTCTGCCTCATTGGACAGACTGGTGTAATAGCTTGGGATCAAAGTAGCATAAAGACTGTCACAGCTTGAATAATCTTTTGAGCAGTGGGAGGTAATGATCCTGCCTGAAGCAAAATGCTGCTTCCAGCATGTTATGGGGCGCTGTGATTCTGTCCCACACTTCATTTAGTCTTTTTCCAAATGCTGCAGTTTAGACCCTGAAAAGTGCAGTCTTTTTATGAGTATATTCCATCTTCAGTATAGTGCTGTAATTCCTGTTGGATGTGGGCCAGGTGAGCAGGGGCGGAGGATGGCACTTAAGACATGAAGTGCTACTTAGAGGCTCCATCTCATGCAATTTTTCATGCTGCATGTTTTTCTAGGAGGTGACGAGCAATCTCTATTTTATCTGGAGGATGGAGAAATCCTGAGAATAAAGAGAGAGTCCTCTTTTCCCCCAAGTCCATCCCATCATCTTTTGCCCTTCTGTGAAAACTTTTAGGAAAGAGTAGTCTGTTTAGCCTGTGTTCAAAGATCACAAAAGGCTGCTTTAGGCTTTTGGCCCATATAGAATAAACAGTGTTTCCTTTTTCCAGTCTTGTCACAATTCATTTTTCATTATAGTTGAGAAATAAATGAAAGAAATATCTGAAGGCATATTTGTGAATAATTACACTTGCACTGCATTACTTGAAAGTTTGCTGGGTAGATTTGTGTGTAAGATTTGATTGTTTTCCTTGTTCCAGGCAGCTTCATTATCCTTCCAGTGTTTGCAATGGATTATGAGGCACTGTAGCAGATTACTGAGACAGCATTCTAATGTTTCATCTGGAAATGGAATAAATAGATCTTTTCAATTGCAGTGATGTGAAATGAGCTTTCAGGATGTTAGATTTGGAAAACAGCTAATTAGATGCTGTTTCAGGCTCTTCTGCTAGAATGACTATTGCATATCCTGAAGTAAAGTCTGAACCCTGCAAGTTGCCTCAGTCTTACCCTGCAAAGTATTCTGCGGCACTAGGCTGGTACTGGGGCATGGAGTGCTTCTTGTAATGGTGGGGCTTATCAAGCAGTTGATGCTGTGCTCCAACACATGCCTTTGAAAAACTCATCAGTTACTAGACTTTTGTTATCACCAACCCGTATCTCTTGTCATGGGACTGTTCTGTTCACCTCCCCTGTTGGCCACGATCAGAACCTAGAAGGGACATCTACGGACTCCTCCAGCTTGTCATGGCATATTCAGAAGAAGAGTGGGAGTCACTATCTAGGAGAGGGAAATTGCACGAGCTATGAAGAAATTTTTCAGGGAAAGCCTGAGTGTAGCGAAAAAGGTTATGGGGGTTCTTTTTTATAGTGCTAATGAAACCAAATCCCCTCAGAAAGCAGAAAGTGTAGGCCTGTGCTTATCAATACTTTTTGATTTCTGAATCCCTCAAAATCACAAGTAGCTTGTGAATCAAAGTCTACTGACAACAGTCTTGTTCCTCTTGGTTGCCTCATGTGGGCCTGTCGTAGTTCAGGGATCCTCAGATATCCATGTAGAAGAAATCTGCACATAGTCTTAGAAAGCGTAGATATTAACACAAGCGTGTGTGTATGACTGAGGATGGGAAGAGAATCCAGATCTACCTTTATTGCTACATAAAGGTAGCTTAGAAAAAGGTGGCTTGTTACCAGAGAGAATGGTTGCCCCTGACTAGACAGAATGAAAAAAACAAGTCCAAGAGTAAAGCCTTTGCAAGCGCTTGTATATGCTCTGGCCTGCTGAGAGTGAGAATTTCTTGGGTTTTCAGAAGGCTTCAAAGCTAGTGAACCCTGTGAAAGGAAAGCTAGGGGTTAAAGACAGTGAATGAAAGAGGGACATTTCTGTGGGCTTACTTTCAGTTCTCTGCATAAATTTCATAATTTGAGCACTGAAACTTAATAGCCTGCATGTTGGAGATATAGGAGCTACTACTGACAGGTAAAAGATAGTGTGGTATAGGTGCATATAGAGTAGGAAAGATGTAAAAAGGCTTTCAGTCATTTCAGTTGGTGCAGTGAGGTCATCTCTAGTCTGTGCAGGTCCCAGATGGGTCTTCGCTGTAATTAAGTGGGTCAATTCTTAACTCACAGAATCATACAGTTATAGAATGGTGTGTATTGGCAGGGACCGTAAAGATCACCTAGCTCAAATCCCCCCTGACATGGCCTGGGGGAGCTCATGCTCTTAACTCTAAATAACCAGTAAAACCGAACAGTGTCTTAGCGAGGTGTGGTGTATTTTAAATCATAAGGTTACTTTTAGTAATGCAATATAAGGTAAAAGCTAAAATCTTTTTCCCTTAGCATAGACAAAGTCAGAGAAGGCACAACACTTAATTCTTTCTTCAGACTGACAATCCATCTGTTGAAGTGTCTGTGTTGTGACATTCAACAGGAAATGTTTTGGGGAGAACTCCAAGAAAATCCACTCCCATAATTTAGAAAATACCTCATCCAGCTCTTTTCAGTCTAACACAGGACTTAGAACTCTTTAAGCAGTTATGTCTGTGCCTTTCTATAGATATTCATATATATTCTCTATATATTCAAATGTGAATATACTATACATGTATATAGAAAGAGAAAGATGGGTATAGGGAGAAAGAAAACACAGGTATGTCATATACATTATATATACATGACATACATGTTGTTTTGTAATGTACATTATGCATATATGTGTAATCATATATATATATATTTCTATACCATCTGTAAGCCAATAATGAATTTCTTTATTACCCATGTAAATGTCTTGGCCCTTCTGAATGCTTCCAGTTTCTTAATGTACAAGTCTAAGTCACAGATGAAAACTTATCCTACCATTTCTCCTTAGTGATGGGAGAGAAGTACAGAAAAATTTTGTTAGGAAAATTGGTTTTGATTTCAACAAGAGTGTGTCAAAAAATAAAAGGAAGTCAGTTCTTAAGATATGGTAAATTATTGTAGTACATGTGATTTTAAGGCAGTGATGATGATTCCCATCAAGCAAAGATTAACTGATCTGGAAATTCTAGAGAACAAAATATACTAAATGATGGATTTTCTTAAGTCTGTAAAATCTTAATGTAAGATTGCTGAGTCACTACTGCAAGTTAACATACTGCTAAAACTTGTCTGTAATAGGAAATGAGTTGTACAAGCCAGATTTCATCAAGAGGTATGAAACCAGTTGTGTCTACTCATCCATCCATCCATCTGGCTTTCCCTATTGACATCTCCAAGGGACAATTTATATACTGAAAAGCTAAAATTGATGCATAAACTCCACTTTTGTTTACTACTGTTAAGATTGACAGCTCTGTCTAATGGGTGTCTAGGGAGAAACTAAAAACTCAGAATGTTAGAACAAAAATGAAGATCATCAAGCAATGAGAAGATATTAGTCTCATCAATTTCAAAGCTGATTAAATGCTTATTACATTACTAGTATAAACATTTTGATAAAATATTTCTCCATAAGGAATAAGAGTATTTCTCCATAAGTGATATTCTTCTCTTTAGATTAAGTTAATAGGACCCTAGTAACAGAGGACAAATTCTGACATATGGACAAGTAACAGTTTTTATTTGGTTTCTTATTACTGATATCACAAAGGGTGGCTGTTAGAGCTAGCTGATCAGGCTTTTGATTTTGTTTTACTCAAAAAATTCAAATAAAAATCTATATTTACATATTCTTAGTTTTTTACGTGATGATTTAAAGTCCTTTTTTTGTTTGTTTCCATATAAAAACATTGTGATTTCTCCTCTTATTTCCCTTTAATTGTAAATACTACCTCAAAACCAACCCCCCGAATTACCAACAGAATGGTACTAAGTCACTGTGAAAATGATAATTCCTTTCGGAATTTGATTAAGAAAATAATTTCATTTCTCTGCTGTGTGCATAGCAATGTGGAGAAGATGGTATCTGGCAATAGGAAAATCCTCACAAATTGTTGTTTTGTTATAGTTATTAGTTTAGAAACGGTACAGAAATTGCTGTTTCTTTAACAAGCCACTTTGTAGTTTCAGTATATAAGCTTTAATTGGAGAATTCAGTTTTCTCCTTGGCTGTGGCAACAACTTATGAGCACAGTTGGAAGGAAGTCACTTCCGACCTTCACCTCCCTTTCCCCATGAAAAACAAGGCAATTATTGTATTTCTGTACTTAAGGTGGTTTTGTTGCTTGAATAGTTACAGAAACTGTGCAGATTATTGGATTTAATGGTTGTGGAAGTGTAGCATAATGGTAGTGTAATTCATTTTTTTTCCATAAAATCTTCATTTTGATAATCTATCTTTTCATTATACTGTATAATCAAAGTTTTCGTAAGCTCTCAAGCAATTCTTCTCCTCCAGACTTTCTTTCTTGCATTTTCATCTTTCTTCTTAAACATTCTAAGTAAAAAAAGAAGTATGTGAATATTCTTCTGTGTTAACATAGCTGCATTTATCTGGTTATTGCAGTTAAACTAAAATCAGCATGGAATATGCCAAAACCTTTCCTTTAAATATTTGCCCAGTTTAAAGTGGATTCTGGTCATGGAAAATGGACACAAAAATTGAGATCTGAATAAGAACAAGAAGTAAACTCAAGAAATATGCAAGACTCATTCTAAAATCGTGAAATGGTATCACTGTTTTCTAGTTGAGAAGGAGAGAGAGAATGAGGAATAAGTTTCTTTCCATTTTAATAATACATTGAAAATGTTTCCCATGATTTACATTAACAGTACTTGGGGATGAGCATCCTGGAAGGTATTAATCTCAAGAACACAAAGCAAAGTGGTTCAAAATGGGTGGATTCCCACAGCTGTTCTAAGTAGAGCTGTCTGCAGACTCCTGGCGTGACGTTCACTGTAGGACTGGAACACAACAATTACAGTAGTGAGTTTAACAAACGAGTTTATAGGGAAGAGAAACTTGGTGTTATGATGCAGTTAGTGGGGTGAATATATGTTCTCACTTTGTTAGTCCAGGCAGATTAAGGTTATATTTGCAATGAGGGTAGGAATTTTCCCAGGGCCGCACTTTTAACACATAGGTGGATGAAGCAGAATTCAGCGAAGTCAGCTGGGTTGTCCATGTGGAGGCCAAATGCAATTGAACAAAAAGCTGAAGACTGGGAATAAAGGAAGGCAAAGAGCCAAGGACTGAGGCTGAAAGGCAACAACAGAGCCCAGAGAGAAGTGAGGGAAGCAGCACGGTGGCAGAGAGATTGAACATAAATGATTCAGAGGGGAAGAGCAGTACATCCTGAAAAGGATGAAGCAGGAAACAAGTGAAAAGGATCAAAATTTGCCTTAGGAAGTATTACCTCTTCCTCTAATGCAGAAGGTGTGATGGGAACAGGGTCTTAATCCCCACTACAAAATGTTTCAAGGTACCTTTGTTTTAGAGTAAATACGGAGATAGGAGTAACTTCCATCTGCAGGGTGGCACAGGAAGGTCCGTCCATCCCCTCACTGTTAGCTCCCCATGCAGCAGAGGACTTGCTTAGACATCAGGCATGGAATGGCTTGCCCAGGGCAGCAGTGGAGTCCACACCCTTGGAGGTATTTAAGAGCTGTGTAGATGTAGCTCTTAGGGATATGGTTTAGTCAAGCACTTGTCAGTGTTACATTAATGATTGGACTTGATGATCTTAAGCGTCTTTTCTGATCTAGGCAATTCTGTGATTCTGTGATCAAGGTGATACTCCATGACTGCCAAGCACCATTTGGATGTCACTTCTCAGTGCCTAGCTAAGAATGGTCTGTCTCAGACTCTGCCATTGAGAGGGGGTCGGGGATTTGATCAGCATTCCATTATTTTTCTGAATACGCTCCCCGTCATCACATCTGTGTCTGGGAAGGAGAGAGAGGCAGGACTTTTCAACTGTACTGTCCAGTGATTACCACTGTTTGAAAAATAAACTGTTGATGTTTTGTTTTGTTTTCTTTGAGCAGATGGGCAGAAGAAGGTTCAAGAGGAGTTTGACATAGACATGGATGCACCAGAGACAGAGCGGGCGGCTGTGGCAATACAGTCCCAGTTCAGAAAATTCCAGAAGAAAAAAGCGGGGTCCCAGTCTTAGTAGCTACCTCACAGCTTAAAAAAAAGTTATCATGAAATGATTTATCAAGAAAATCAGAAATAACACAAAGATGCATGTACAGAAATTATCAATATTTAAAACTCTATTGGCAGATGACAAACTATAAGCTTGTATGTGACTTTATCCCAGTTGCTTCACGCCCATTATCTGCTGTAACTCACCATTTTACTTGATGTTATAATAAAAAGTTAGGGTGAAGTAATTAAAGTGTCTGCCTTCATCTGTCTTTTCATATTAATCCATCAACCACGGCGTTACAAATGAACTCAGCCCAGATGCCTATTTTCCTCTTCATGTAAAGCTTGGAGACATAACAGCACCGTATGTTACAAGGTTTTTGCTGAGGGATGCGAGCATGCATCTCATCCCTGCTTACCTCATTTGGAGAATTCCAGCTGCCAGCCAAATGTGACAATAAAATTGCTTTCTTCTAATGAGCTGAAAGCAAAAAGTTGCAGACAGAAGCTGGCATGAGGGGATGAGGAGTAGGAAGCAGCAAGCAGTTTATTTTTGTCTTGTAATTATGCCAATAAAATGGCTTAAGTGGGGAAATTGTCCCTGTCCTTCCTCTTTGCATGATAATGTTCAGAATTATCCAGCTTGGACCACATTGACTATTATGGAAAAAAAAACCCAAACAACTCAGACACAAAATAAAAAACCCAATTCCAGAAACCTTTGGAAGTAGGGGGTTTTATTTGTAAAAATAGAAATTGACCCTCTAAACACACTTTTTGATGCAGCTTTTCACTCTCTACATAATAACTATTTTATGCCATCTCTCTTTCATATTATTTTTCAGTGTTTGAGGAGCAAATCATAGACTCCCTCTTTTCATTTGCACTGCTCTTTATTCAGTTTTATATTAGCCTCTTTGTCACTATATTAGCCCAGGTTTTAATGAACAAAAAGCAGCTACAACAATGTCTGTCTTAAAGAGAATCACAGAATGATAGGGGTTGGAAGGGACCTCTGGAGATCATCTAGTCCAACCCCTCTGCCAAAGCAGAATAGAATAGAATTGAATTACTGAGGCTGGAAAAGACCTCTGAGATGATCAAGTCAAACTGGGAAGTATTTCTGTTTTCTCCCTGTTGTAAAACACTAACATACCAGTTTTAGGCTGGATCTAAGTCAGGATCTTACCTGGCTTCAGGATGGATTGAGGACTGTCTGCCCATATAGTGCATGCGGAAGGTTCAGAAAAGGTACTTTGTACTCAGAAAAAGGAGCTATTAGGATTAAGCAAGTGGGGCACACACTATACAGAGACACGTAAAAAAATCTCTTCCTTTTCTTAGCTTCATCAGCAGATTTAGAGGTTGCAGTAGGCATCTTTGTCTCTAGGGAAATTAGAGGCAGAAGCATTTTCAGAAGGACTGCTCTTTGCAGTGGTTCTTCAAGAAGGCAGCGTGAGCCTCACCTCCAGAATGACAAAGGCAAGCATGCTGAGTGGTGACAGCCTGCCTGCCTTTAAATGAACAGCCTGGAGCTGGGACTCCTTCAGGCGTGAGAGATTCAGTGTAATTTCCAGCTCTGCCTAGGGATTAATTTCTTCCTTTCCTACCTTCCACAGGAGAATTCTGATCACCAGGGCAAAGAACACCTATATCATTAGTCCCCTAATGTAAATAGAGAGCTAGAAGCAAGGGGTAGGAATAGAGGGAATGGAAGGATCTGTCACTAGTGGCAGTTGCTTCCCATGAGAGCCACCACAGCAACAATAGTGAAGGGGTGCAGAGCTGTGCATGAAAGGCAGGCTGCAGGACTGCAAAGGCCCTCAGCCCTATGCAGGTTAAGACACTTGTGGTGCTGGGCAACAATTCAGTGAGGAGTCCAAACCTGATGGTGGGTGATAGGAGCTCTGGGACCATGCTGGTTAGGAGGAGCCCTCAGAGATGCTGAGCAGAGGAAGCCTTATGGATCCTGTGGGCAATGTAGAAGGCATGAGCAGAGAAAACATGAGAACATCAAGACTGGGTGGGAATGGACAGGGGCTTTTAGACCTTAGTTTGTGGTTAAACATCTAAGTACTGCCCAGACTCGGCCTTAGGCACCTCTGTCTGGGTCAGGTCCCAGCCCTCGCATGACTTACCCACACATGACCTGCAAAGTCAGAGGTCTCCAAGCTACAGTTCAGTGCTTTCACTCTAGGAGCATATTTTAGAAGTGTTGTTTCTCTGCATTTAGAAATTTCACAAATAAACCCCAAATAACATGGCTGCTGTGCTCAAACTGTGGTTTGTGGAGGCCACAGATTCCCCACTTGTCTTTTACAGAGACTGCTCACCATATAATAATCATTTAGCATAATTTAAAGATTGTAATGGGTTTGGATTGTGTTGGTGCCATTTTGTTTAGATGAACATATATCTGTAATAAAAGACTGCATTTGTGTTCTGCATTATGTCATTTGAAATAGCATGAGCTCTGTAATGGCTACTTAATTGAATAAAAACTATGGGTAAGCACTAGTCTTTTATATTTGATCTGACATTCCTTGGACTTAAATTTCCTACACAACAGGAATAATCATATGGTTGGGACACAGAGAAGACGATTACATTATTGAAGCACAGCAAGAAGGGCTGTTAGTAAATGAATTATGGCTTTTTCAGCAGCAGGGCTATTCTTTAATGTGAAGTTCAGAGTGCATCTTACAAACACAGTTTAATATACACTGAAACATAATGAGGAAATGGTGAACTGGCATGAAATTTGGATTAATTGTGACTGCCCCTGTCAGGCAATTTCCTTTTTATGAAAATGTGTTTGCATCACAGATTCAGTTCATGTTCCCAGGAGAGGAGAGCTTTCTTACTCCTGTGTCTTGCTTTTCATTGATCATTTGTTCATATCAAAGGTGGCAGATTTTAATTTCCTTTCTTACCACTAACTCATACTTTTCAAAGACTTATCTGGATATTGCTGAGGTGAAGAAAGGTGTTTTATTCAACTGGGATCTTTACTAAGATGAGTGAAAGAGGATATCTAAACATTCCAGGTATTATGTGGGTCTTTTAACTTCCAGGCACTCACTTGGCTCAGTAGTTAACTGACACTACCTAAGTAAGTAAACAAGTCATGGAAAACAAAATTTAAATTAGGTGGATACCTGTGCTGATAAGCCAAAAGTTCCTGTAGGTAACATGAAAGATTATCCAGAGCAGTAATTTTGCTGGGAACAAGTTTATCACTCCCACTGCATACACCCACAGCTTCCCCAGACACATCAATACTGCTTCTGCTCCGAATTACTGTCAAGATTGTCCCAAAAGACAATAACCTACAGTCGAATGATCAGAACAATTGCCTGAGCCTTAGAAATCCTTTGTTCAAATCGTTGCCTGGACCGTAAAATAACCTGTAGAAGTAAACAGCAAAGGAGACTATTAGAAGTAAAGAAACACCATTAGGGAGCGTCATCAAGTATGCCCAAATGAGAAAAACAGCGAAGGCTGTGAATTCTTTCAAGTTAAACACAGGAAGGCAAGCCAAAGCCAACCTGCGGCCTGCTGAGGGCAGAGAGTTATAAATGAAACTTCTTAAATACTCCTCAGGCTGGTAGCCTACTGGAGAATTGTGGGGAAGTGGGGAAGCGAAGGTCTTGCTGAAAGTAGAAATTAATCTTGCATTAATGCTCAGAGCAGAGGCTCCCACAACAAGGGTCTTTGTTTTGTAATACATCAACCTGAGGAATGCATCATCAAACTGAAATGTCAGTCGAAGAGAATTTGGAGCAACCTGGCAAAATTAGTAATAACAGGTTGCCAAGACTGGATGAGGATCACCCACATCTTGTAGAGGAGCTCAGACACAACGGCTGCCTTATTCAACCCGTTGCTCGTGCTGGCCTCGGTTCCAGGGGAATAGGTGGTGGCAAATTAGTAACAGATTTTTAGAAAGGGGTCTAGGGAGTATACGTAGTGATGTGCGGAAATCAAACTCTACAACCTGTGAAAGGTTATAAAGCAGGTATGTTTATTATGGTGCCGGGTGCAAGGGGGATTGTTCCTCCTAACTTGCACACCAAAGTGTCCATCAAGCAGGTATTACACCGAAGCATGCATATTTAACAAAGTTAGCTACATATTCATTATATGGGGCTGGATTATTATAATCAGTTCCGGGAACTCATTATCATAGGCCTCCTCCCATTGGCACTTGCACACTGCCGTCTGGTGGTCATGGGCTGAGGTCTTCGGGGGTCTTTGGGAGGAAGGCTCTCAGTCTTCCTCGCGGTGTACTTTTCACCTTTTGTCTCAACATGTGGAGTTGCAGTGAGTCAGAGATCTCAGGACTGGTGGGAGGCTCTTCTTTATTCCTCCCTGTCTTGGAGTTAGTTTCCCTTATCTACAAGCCATGCAAGATGAGCTAAGGCCCATAAAGCTGTCAAGCCTCAAGGCTGAGGCTAACAAGGGTTGCTCATCTTGCTTCGTTATCTTTTAAGCAGAACACCGTCCCCCCTCACTTCAGTAGATTTACAAAGACTCTCTTCATCAGGTAGCTCAAAAGAGAAACTATGATACGGTATAATACAGATGTAAAACACCAACACTGGTCTGAGAGCATCTGTGATTCACAAACCTGAGGGACTAAAGAGCTTCGTAATGGTAACCCAGGTGCACCTGGATTTTCAAGAAGTTTTGACACGACTCTTGTGAATGCCTCTTAGAGAAGTTAAGTGGTCTGGGAACAAATGGTCAGGTCCTTTTGCAGAAAAACAACTGGTTAAGGGGCAGGAGCTGAAAGGTTGGGATGCCATATCTGATTCTCACAGGAGAGGGGTGTATCCACTCAGAATCCAACAGCATCTATTGTGTAATGTTCTTAAAAATCACTTGAAAAGAAGGAAGATGAAAAGTGGACAATTTCAGTGCTTTCAACATTAAAAATCCTGTTCTTTGCTCCTTAGTTTTACAGAAAGGGAAGGGGAAGGTTCCCCCAAGAGAAGGGGAAGGTCATGTCATGCCTGTGAAAATACTGACAGCCCTGACTGCTCCCACTTACTCTGGGGCTCCTCCACTCTGCCCAGGACTCCACATCAGCTCCCCAGCGCCATTGGCCCCTATGCCAGTGATGCTACAACAGGACCAGCCCCCAGCTCCCCACAGCCCTATCCTGCCCAGCAATAGTCCCACCAAGCCAGGCCTAACCCCAGGTCCATGGCCCAGCCTTGGCCCAGCCCGAGGGAGTTGTCTGATGCCCAGGACTGGAGCTGCTCTGGTGTTCCCTGGCTGCTCTGCTTCTGGCTGGAGCTCCCACAGTCCTGCCATTGGGGAGCTGCCAGTCCTCCTCTGTCCTGCACTTTCCCTGTCCACATTAGGGGTCTGACCCTCTACATATCCCAGTGTCCCTCCCAGGAAGGAGGGAGTGACATAAACAGCTTTTGGTCATATATATATGAAGGTCAGAGACAGGTGATATTTCCCTCCCATGGCTTATTTGCCCTCAGTCACCCAAACTGCAAAGCAAGATTGCCATGCTTTGAGCGCAGAAATTGGGAGGATCCCCCATGTAGGTCCACAGCTGGTGCAGCAGGGTCTCCACCGGATTCCTTGTAGCAGAACATGCCCACCCAGATGCTCATTGAAACATGTGTCACCAGTGGTTCTGTCATCTTCTCCAGCCCTGGCGCAATGCCTCAGCTTGCAGCCTGCTTGAAATTGCCCCAAAGTACATTGGCCGAGCACAGCATACAAAATATATCAGTGAAAGCGTATGTCAGAGTATGCAATGGAGGCAGACAGGTGGAAGGAAATCCTCTGAGCAAAAGAAGAGCACAGCTGGGAAAGGAGAAAAAGGAAAGAACTGCTGAAACTTACTGAGCCATCTGAAAGTGATTTCTCTTCTGCATCTCAGACTCCTCATGTCTGGTCTGTTTCAGGGCTCATGCTTCAAGGGAGCACAGGCTCTCTGGTCTGGCTACTGCCAGGAGGTGTTTATGCACCCTAGTGAATCCTACCTGCCAGCTGGTGTTTCCCAAACACCAGTCCAAAGCCCACTGGATCCCAAGAAACAGTGCAGCAGAGTGGGGGCATGTCTACACAAGATGGTGAGCATTGCCAGTAGCCATAGTCCCTGCCTCAGAAGACCATCTGAAGTGTGTCATTGTTTCATCTTCACAAAAAACACAGCTTGAGAGGTGTGTGGAGAGGGAAGAACATGATATTCACCCAGGCTGTGTAACAGCCTGCATTTGGTATGTGGCTCTGGTGCACATCTAGCCCTCAGTGGTGGTGCTCTCATGTAGGCATAACCAGAAGCCTCTGCATCTGAGAGGCATTTGAGGTGCCTTCTGCTACCCTCCATCATTACCTGCCAGCTCCCATTTTAGACCTGGCAGCTGACTGCAGAAACTTCCAAAATAAAGTCCCAGTGGCTCAGCTGAATCACCACTGAAGGCTATTTGGGCTGTATTGCTTAAGGCTTCCTTAAGACCTACAATCTAGTAGATGCCTTGCAGTACGGTGAAGCTTCCTAAAGTGTCTCCTGACAGCCTGCAGTTTGCTCTGAGGCTGCAAGAGATGCTCAGACCCCAGTGTCATCTCAATGCCATAATTCTATGGCAATGCAGAAACACCTTTATATCAATAGAATTGACTTGTGTTGGTTTATATGATCAAGATAATCTTCACAGTGAAACGATCTATGAACTTGGCCTAAAAAGAGAAGCCATGCCACTTCTGGTCCATTAAAGTCCAGTCACGAGTGGGTTATTTAGCTCAACTCTTAAATCATAGCTGTGATTTTTAATTTTTTTTTATTTTTTTTTTAATCCCTAAACTATCCCTGACAGATGGTCTCCTGCCTTTTAGTATCTCTAGTGATGGTGAGGTTAAAACCTTCCTTGGCAGCTTGTTCTATGGCTGAACTTTTCTTAAAGCTATAAAGGTTGGTTTGTACTTAACCTAAATCCTCCCTCCTGACATTTAAATAAATTTGTTCCAGACTAGCTATACCCAGTTTCCCTAACCTTATTTCCTAGGTATCCTCTCCCAACAATTTTCATCATATTTTGTTATTTTCCTTTGAACTCTGCCAGAGTAGCTGTATGCCTGCGATAAAATGCAGCCTTCCATATGAAATGTAACCAGCGCCAAACACAGCAGCATCATTATCTTGACTATTTTACAAGTGGCGATCCCCTTACCACAAATTTACATGGGTTTTGCCACTTTTTGTGACAGCACTATTTTGTTGGCTTATAGTCAGAACATAATTACACATGAATATGGAGTCTCTCTGTGATGTCTCTGTCTAGTCAGAATTTTCCCATTCTATTCTACAAAAGACTATAGTGGCTGTAGAAAACCTTTCTTAATTTTATTGGCCCGCTGCACCTCTGCTACAGAATGATACAGTAATCCAGCTAGATGTCTGTATCTGCAGTTCTTTGGCCTCAGATCAGTCAGGAATTGTAACTGGTTCATTTTTTTTTCATGCTTTCCCCTTTCCTAATATTAAATTATTACAGTCAGGTACAGTCAACTTTTTTTGGAAGTTTAGAAAAGGTTTCAATTACTTTTTTATTCTCAAGAGTTGTCTTTACTTCTGTTGACTAATTTTTGGATAAGAAAAGTCTGAATATCCATATCTAATAGTAGGTCTTTAAATAAGCCATGGGACTCTTGCACCTTCCCAGTGTGTTGTGATGTAATGCTCTTTCACAAAGGCCAAACCAATATTATTACTCATTCAGTAGTATTTCCACCATAACTATTCCCACTGAAGTCGTCAGGACTAATGTGACAGAGGGAGGGTGTGTGAGGGGATGACCTGTTGGCCTTATTGAAGTATAAAAAGTGTAGTGACTTTCTCTCTTTACTTTGCAGCTTTTGGCGAAGTGCTATCACTGTTTTTCTGTAACCATTGCCATTTATTCTTGGGAGCTAAGTCTACATTTAATATAGTGAATGATATAAAAAATAACCACAAAATGATGGCAATTATTAATAACAACAACAATAACTACAGGAGGGGGAAAACTGACACACCTGCAGAAGACCAGCATCTCCCCAGGCACATAAAAATAGTTCAGATCACACATGCAAGCCACAGTGGCACATTTCTTTGTGTAGCATGCCCATACCTATAATCCTTCTCCTGGTGCGGCCAAACTCAGTTGTTGTGGTGCTAGCAGCATAATTTGCGCCTCCTGGCAGAAAGTGACCTCACTGGTTGTGTCCCTGCTTTGCCAAGGGTTGGTCCAGTCCTGCTTTCCCCACTTTAGGTCATGCAGTGCTGCCTGCAAGCCAGACGTGGGAAATGTGTCTGGTCCCCACTTAATTATCATATGAAGGTACATGGGTTCCTTTTCAAGGAATATGTTTATTTATTTATTTCTTTTTAATCTCTGATTATCAGGTAATTACACAAAACTCAGCCTGGTCCTGCAGAGCCTTGGGATGAGACTTGCTCGGAGGGTAATTCTCTAGCTGATGGGAGCACACATCTGCCTGCCTGCCTGGGTGGCTGTCTGATCTGAAAAGACAAGGCTCATTGCCAAAATACCAGGCAGACCAGCATTAGACCTTTTAGTTGATCAGCCAAAGCCCAGAGTCGTCCCAGCATTGAGCATTGCTTGTTGAGCCCAAGCAACTGGGGAAGAGGACAAAGTGGAGACTCTGGTGAGAGACGGTAGTGAAGCATGGGAACAGGGGTGAGTGAAGGTGACTGCTACAGTGGAAAAGGAAGGATATGGGGAAAGGCAAAGTGGACATATGTAATAGTGCATTAAGGAGGAGGCATGGGGTGTGGGTAGGGAATTACAGCAGGAAGAGTGGGTAGAGGGGGAGAGGTGGTGGGGAAGGGATGTGATTGCCTAATGTTGAAGAGCTGGAGCATTCAATTTTGCATTCACTCTTTTGTTGATATCATTAATTACTTAGATATTTGACATTCAGTTATGTAAAGCCAAAAAATATAGTGTTGTCAGTAGGGGATACCTGGGCAACACTGCAAGTGCTGTGGCATTGCAATGTATTCAAGTTACGCAAGGCAATTGGCAGGCATTTAGGGATCACAGCTGTGCTGTGTAAATTCTTTCTTAGAGTTAAAAATAAAAATCTCAGTATTTGATCAGTCATCCTGTAGGTTGCCCTCTAGACTTTCCCCTGACATATGGTACCTACAGTCTCTGGAGAAAACTCAAAACATGTCTTGCATCTAGGGCTTACAAAGTGGATTGGGAGACATCATATTTGGAGAAATTAAAATCATTATTCAGAAGGAGAGCAATTTTATTCCACCAGAATTCTCCTGCCATCAATATTCCCCTGATCGTAGAGGCTTTTTCTTTACAAAGGATAAGTTAAGGGAATCAATTGTTTTTATCTGGAAAATGGATAAAACACAATTTGGAAGTAGGTAAACACAGAAGTCATTTTCCACTCAGCATTAGCTCACATCTCAATGGACATTAGACCTGCATTTATTGAAAGATAGGTTATTGCCTGGGACATTGGGATTTTAATAGAATGGAACACAAACTCCAGTTTATTGACATCTGCTGCATAGCAAAAAGATGGATGATTAGCTCCTCTATTTCTTTTTCAGGATTGCTGTGCAGATGCACACAAGGGAAAAGCATGCATTATGCATCATGTTCTATATACTTTTATACAAAGTAAGTAAATGGTTGTTTCATAGTTAAAAGCACTTTCCATTAATTTAAATTTTTATTGGCATTAGCTACCTACGTTTGCTCCATTCTCATATATGTACTGTAGTTACTGCCCATCATCTGAATTAAAAGTCCATTATCTTGATTCTGTGCTGCACATTGAAACTGCAATCCTGCAAGCTCTATAGTCAATAAGACTAATTTAAAAAAGTAGTTTTCAATAGTATATATAGTTTATAGCTGCCAAAGCTTTGAGGTTAGGACTAGTAACAAAGTAAGACAGGAAAAGTAAAAAGAGTAAAGGAAATCCTGAAAGAATGCAGTGAGAAGAGGAATTCTCTTCACATTTTTTTGCCTGCATAGAAGCAGACAGTTCTCCTTTGAGGAAATAAACACAAAACAATAAGCATCCCTTTTTCATCTGCACAGCATTCCTTCAGTGCCAATGCACAGTCAGAGCTCTGGCTCAAATGTACACCTGCGATGTGCAGCTGCTACACAGGAAAGCAGACACTGGAGGATGGCCCTGGGTACACCAGTAAGACTCAAACTTCTGCCCTTGAATTTTATTTGCATCGCATGCCACCTCACTGGCCAGCAGCCCAGCAGCGTGGAGCAGGGGGTTGGGCTGCAGGGCTGCAGCACAAGTGAGAATGTGCTGCATAAAGGTGAGATAAAACTCTTGGATCTGCTCCCCCACTGCCGGTACTGAAAGTTATCGCCTCAAAATTTATCACTCAATGTCTGGCTGAGAGTCTTCTAAAACTCAGCCTCACCGCAGCCTGCTCTTGCTGGTGGCTGCAGCACGCTGGCAGGCACGAGTGGGCAGCCTCCTCAGTGAGGTGTGTTGTGTTCCCACACAAGACCAAAGTGAAAGCTAAAACAGGTCTCAAAATGTGTGTGTGTGTGAAAGCGGCAGCTTCATTTAAAAGGATATTCATCCGAAAGCCTTCAGGATGTCACCCAGTGCCCTTTGCAATTCATAGCACTGCAGAGCAGCAGCCTGCTTGCCCGTTCTGGTGTCCTTCTAACTCTCTGCGTTGGAAATACTTGATAATACATAACTGATGGATCTAAGACTTGCAAATACAATCTCAGGAATACAAAACCACATGGCCAAGGAAGACACATTTACACAGAAAGAAGATTTCCGAGGGGCTGCGAGTCTTTCAGGAAGTGCCTTAGCTATTGTGGCATGAATAGGCATGTGCTTAGTGATACTTTTTCTTTGTCCTAGCAACCGAATTTCACTCCTGATTTTCCTGCTCCTCTTGCTAAAAACATTCCCACATGAATAGCTTTCTCTTGATACACTACAGATAAGGCTTGACTGGGTTTCTGGAGTCAACATTATTATTATTTTTAGACAACAGGCCGAGGCCTCTGATGCAAATCAGCTTTAAAAGGTCACTTTTGTTTGTGCACTTTAGACTGTGTTATTCCCTCTTGTGAATCTATTTTCATGTGCTCTGTGAGCAGCAGTATTCTTTAGGTGAGATGATTATTCAAGGCCAGTTAATTCCCTTTTCTTGTCTCTTCTCTGACATAAACTAACCTGTTGATTTTCACTAAAAAATGTCTTATCTGTTGGCATTTAGGAACAGTTGTGTTAGTGAGCTTAGGCGTGAAGTATTATTATAAAGGCTACTTTCCAGTCTGATAATTTCTGAAAATTCTGAAAAAGCAGTCATTTTTGTTTTCTCCTTCCAGTATCAGTTGAATTAAAACAAAAGCAAGACCTGTGAAGCTTATGTAAAGCTTGATCACACTTCAGACTGTATTTTTGTGAGTTATTAAGTTTGCTGAAATCTCAGGGGATGACATTTGCAAAAGCAAGTACCGTTTAAAGTCATTGACACTTATGCACTTTAATCTCCTGGGTGCTTTTGCAAATCTTTCACAGACTGTGTAAATGTGCTATATTCAACTGCAGCAATTCCATGATAGATGAAGCTTCTGTCAAGCAGGGAGGTTTAGCAACCTCTTTATAGTGCATTTCACTGTTGTTAACAAGCTCTCACCTAAAGCAAAATAAATCTGACTTAATTTGCACCAGCTTCCAGTTATTAGCCATCCATTTATAAACATAGTTGCAGAAATGTTTGATTGGTTTTAGGTATGTCTTTTGCAACAAAAATAAACCCAAACAAATTCTGTCTTATTATATATCTTCATCTATTAGCAGTTGTGCAAGATTTGCCTGCAAGGAGGGTTTTGAGAAAGAGCTGATCATACAATATTTTCCTCACTACTGCTTGGGTTAATCTCAAACCTACTCCATATCTTGAAAGCTCAGAGAAATGGTGACTGTAATTCCTGTCAGGTGCAATAGTATTGCTGAGGTACAGCTACTACGTCTTTCTGGGACAGCAAAGTGCAAGATGAATGTCAGGTATCTACATTCATCAGGGGAAGAGTAGAGCAGCCTGGTAATCTTCGTGCCTGTGAATGTGCTCTTGTGAGCTCCGTGCTGCCATCTCTGCTGTATTAGAAATGGCTGAGCTCAAGGAGGAAAAACGTCCTTCTCAGCTGCTGCAGTTACATGGGCTGCATCTGCTCAATTGAGTCCAGTTTTAAAACTGTACTCTGGAGGAATGAGACCTTTTCCTGGCACTGAAATTCTCTTTTCTGGAGGGCAAACCAAGCTGACCCATTGCCTATTTAGGTCCTGCTTCAGGCTTCACTGGGGCTGCAGCAAGCTGGCTTCCAAGACAGTCTTGAAAGTATCCAGCTTCTTTCTCCAGCACGAAGCTCACCTCGGTTTGGTCCTCGGGCTCTTGCTTGAGATAGAGAGGAGTTTATCCCGTTTACAGATGGAGCTGATCCAATCCATTACTCCTTCATTATTTATATAGCATCTACATTCACTATGGCAGTGTTTATGTTAGAAATGCTTATGTGATACCAGATGTAAATAGTTAATAGACTGGAAAACCACCAGTTAATGGAGACTTGGAAACACATCTAATAAATACCTTAACAGGGGCCAGGCGTTGGAGGTGGACTACTTGCAAACTGGTTTTCACCAAACTTGGAAAAAAAGAGAAATTCACAAATGATACCGAAGACATCACTTTTAATGAGGATATCAGGCTGTTATTATATAACCCAGGATATTTATGACTTCAGTTTCATAACAATTTAGGGATTTTCATTCTACAGTCAAAAATCAGTTGGTAATTGCAAGAAATTGATAATTTTTACTGAATCTTTTTTCCTCTATCCTGAAAAGAAAGAAGGAAAAAGAGCTCATTGCTACAGCCTGACACTGTGCTTCCGTGGTTAACCAGGACCAAATATTTTAGAGAAATCTGTTTCTCGCCTACATACAATTTCTTTCTAAATACCCTGTTCAGCAGAACAACCATATTATTTTCCCACTTAGTGCAACATGAGAGACTCTGCGTTCGGATGAAGTTTTAGAAAAGTGTACTGCATCTCTGATACCTACCTTGGTAACAGCTGCATTGCTAAAATAAGAAGCCTGTCTCAATTTCTGGGATTAAAAGTGCTTTGCTTTACTTTTTCTTTTTTCTTTTTTTCTTTTTTTCCACCCCCTGTTTTTTAGCATAGTTTACAGAGTCATGTAGAAAGCACTGTTTCTTCTGGAAAAAAAAAACGAGGAGCTACCTTTTAAAGCTTTCTTGACATGTTGATGAATGATTGTCTTTGTCCTTCAGTAATGGAACAATTTAAGTAATTGAGATGTTTTCCAGCTGCTGGGCTATAACCCTTGTCTTTTGTCTTGGAACTGTTACATTTAGTGAAGTCAGAGTGGGGAGAAAAATGGGGGTAATACCTTTTCTTAGCTATGGTATTTAACTTCAGACCTTACAGGATTATCTTGTTAAGTTCATTAACTAAACTGTCAGTCAGGGAACAGGTTATTTTCAGCTCTCATCTGTAGACAAAGAAGATGTTAGATGTGAGATATTTAGATATGAGGTGAGTTTCTGGTCAGTGCATCCAACTGTCATGTTTAACTGTACATATCACCCATGTGAGTACAAACACATGTACGTTTAAAAAATTCTGGAAGACAAAAGCATTTAGATTCTATATTTTGATACATACAAAATATGCATTTCACATAACAGCTCTAATAATTCCTTATGCACAGGTGTTCAGTTCTTTCATAAGTGTGTGCATGACCTTTAAAAGAAATTAGTCTTTGGAGATCCCTCCTGAGTGGGTTATTTCTGCTTTACAAATGAAGCTTAGTTCAAGGTCCAGGGGAAGCTAATGGGAAGTATATTCACCAAGCAGTCGTTTTCTCTAATTGAATTCCTAAAGAGGAATAACTGAAGGAACTGGTGGCTGATCTGTTTGCCTTGGCATCTGGCTAAGGAGGAATGAGTGACAGAGATCTTTGGTAAGAAAGGCATAGTCTTTCTTGGGTGAAAATAAGGGACATCATGAAAAAGAGGGGACCCTTTAGAGACGTATGTTTCCTTTAGCATACCAGGATTTCTTTTTTCTTTTTCTTCCCCCCCATTCCCCCCCCCCCCAAATTTTCCTGTGGCTGTGACATATAAAATTCAGTTATTATAAACTTTACTTTCTTGTTTAAGATATTATGTAAGTTCAGTGTAACTGTAATGCATATTTGTATTTCATAATAATTTCTTGATACTTCTTTGCATGTGTGAGCAAAGCCTAAGCCTTAAGGGATTTCATATTTAGCATATTTCTGCAATCTGGCAAGGTCATTTTTCTGCTGATATATTTGAGTTAGAAATTTACACAGCAAATGCCATAACTATTAAGTGTGAGAGAAACCTAAATTTCTGAAAAATTAAGACATTTGAAAATAGAACTTGACCTTCTCTAGTACAGGATTCCTGATGCCCTCCCCAACTTACTTCAGTTCCTGTCATACACGGCACAAACAAACATAAATCAATCAGAATTTTCCCCCTTTTGCAAACATCTACAGTTTTAAAAGTCACTTTTTTTCTTCTTTCTGAAGATGTAGTTCAGGCAGTGAAAAAAAAATTTCCTCCCAGAAATCAGAATGTGAATTCATGTACAGCAGTGAATTAAGTAATTTTGCACATTTTTTTTTTAGAGAAGAGTTACTTTTATGAACAAGTAATTTGTCATCTGTTCTTTGTTGTAATTTAACCTTTAGCTAATGCATTATGTCAAATTTCAGCACATACAGGATGAGATTTTTCTAATTTTAAGATTGTCATAGTTTTTAGCATTAAAAAAGCAACATTCATCCATCTGCATCTTCACCATCTTTAAGAGGTTTAAGGATAACAACTTAGTAAATATAAACTAATATTCAAAAGTCACTTGTTATATCTGCAGAACATTTCAAGTTTCTTTGTGCTTTCCTGTGTAGAGCTGAGTACTCTGTGCCTCAAAACTTCCCAATTGTGAAGGCTGACATGTACAATCTGCTGGGAGAGAAACCTCCTGTCCTATAGACTTTAAACTGATGTCTTAGATGAGAGCATGCTAACTGTTTCTGCAGTGTATGAGTTAGACAGGCATTCAGTAATTCCCTTTTCTATTACTCTGAAGGCAAAGTGATTTAATCAAAAGTTAATTTTAGTGTTATCAGCTGCACATCATGATATGTACACAGAATCATCATAGAATGGCTTGAGTTGGAAGGAACATTAAAGATCACCTAGTTTCAACCCCCTGCCATGGGCATGGACACCTCCCACTAGACCAGATTGCTCAAAGCTTCTTCTCGACTTGGTCTTAAACACTTCCAGGAATCAGGCATCCACAACTTCTCTAGGCAAACCATCCCTGTGTCTCACCATCCTCAGAGTAAAGAACTTCTTCCTAATGTCTAATCTGTATCTACCCAGTTTCAGTTTAAAACCATTGCCCCGTGACCTATCACCACATGCCCTTATAAAAAATCCCTCCCTAACATTCCTGTAGATCCCCTTCAGGTACCAGAAGGCTGCTATAAGGTGTCCCCAGAGCCTTCTCTTCTCCAGGCTGATCAGATGCAACTCCCTCATCCTATCCTCATAGATGAGGTGCTCCAGCCCTCTGATCATCTTTGTAGCCATCCTCTGGACCCTCTCCAACAGATCCATGTCATTCTTGTGTTGGGGGCTCCAGAGCTGGATGCAGTAGTCCAAGTGGGGTCTCACTAGAGCAGAGTAGAGGGGCAGAATCATCTCCCTTGACCTGTTGTCCAATTACAGACAGTTTTATGGTAGTATACTGTTTGTATTTACAAACACTGATAGTGATTCACTTCAATCTTGAAAATACTTATGCAGACCTGTTCCCTTTTCAACTAATTGTATTCCAAGAGACAAACTTTGGAAAGATTTTGATGTTGCTTTAGCTTGAGTCAACAGTGGCTAAAGAAAAATAAGTGCCTCTCTTTTCCACATCTTTGCTTACTTCCTCAGCTGAAAAAGGAGCTGCTATACTGCTGATAATGCACAAAATGCACTTGCTATCAAGGTCTATCTTTTTAAGGTGTATATATTCTTGGAAAAGAAACTTCTGTCATTGTCTAAGTACTTATGAGAGCAAGCATGGACTATACCATGCTGTATTTTTATGCTACAGCAGTCATATTGCCTTCTGCATTCCCACATTTCAAAGCAACAAAAGCGGTTTCTAAATTGTTGTTCTCACAAGCTATGCTAGATCTATACTGATGAACTGCTCTGCAGGCTGCCTTGCAATTAGCCCCTATGGTTCAGTACCATGCCAAGAAACTGGAAATGGCTTCAGCTGAAGCTGTGTAAAATCTCATAGCTATTCACTCCTCTGCCACACAAAATCATCCGCATACTCATTGCAGAAATGTCAATGCCTTTTCTTCTTTTTGGAGGTGCAATTTGCCTTGTTGTTGGACCGTTACTACTGCAGTTACTTTTATACTCACAGCACATGTAGTTTGACCAGCTGACATAAATAAATCCTAGCTTCAAAAGACTGTGGTTGTGTTGACTATTCTGCTCCCCTTCTGTCTTGGACTAATAAATGACTCCAGATGTTTTGCCACGTACAGCTAGTATTTATTGCCTGGAAAAAAATAGTGGAATAAACTGATCATCAAACACTATGCTACAGTAAAATACCAGTGCAATCCTAGCTTAGCCTGCCAAAATAAAGCTAAAGCCAGAAGGTGTTTCAGTAAACTGCAAACTTCTGGAACAGAATTAAAAGTTTTGCTCTTTGGCATTGTAGTTCTTGTGGTGGCTGAAGGCGTATTAATATAAATGACATGAAAAACTGAAGAGCCTTTAGTGGTAAGGTGTAAACTTCTTGTGATGGAATCTTAGGATTTGCTCTCAAGCAATGACATCATTTTGGGGGAAATGAAGCAGGGTGTTGTAGTCAGCTTAAGCCACTCAGAATGTGGTGGCAGGTGAGGGAAGCTCTTACCATCAACCTCTGAGTAGTCCCAGGTCTCTGCTCCCCTCTGGCTGGTCTTCCAGTCCTCCATCAGCTACAGCCTCAGCAGCTTGGTCTCTGCAATTTGGAGTACTGGAGCCTGAGTTGCAGTCTGCAAAACTCTGGACTGGACCTTTGCCCCGTAAGCAGCATGACACCATGAGTGAAGGTCCAGGTCTTGGCATACAGTATATGTGAAACCCTTGCAGTAGAGAATTTGTGATTGATTTGGTCCCTTGACCCTTGCTCAGATGGCATATGAATAAAATAAAGGCCGGTCCTGCAAAGCAAGGTAGATGTAGTCACTCCATCCAGCACTTCTGGATAGGACTCAGATTTTAAGTGTCTTTTTTTTTTTTTTTTTTTCTTTTAAGAAACTTCTGTTGACTGGAAGTGTTTTCCCACCTTGGACATTTTTTTCTTTTGTCAAATGTGCCACCCACAGGCAACAGAAAGCCATAAACCACATGGCCTCTGTCACCTCCTCCCTTCTACTAGAGAATTTCTTGTCGGAGGCAAATGTGCTCCCTATTCATCTGAAATGAAACCCAGGACAGGAAATCTGCTTCAGCTGGGTCAGAAAACAGCTCCCTTTGTTCATTACCCTAATGTGGGGCTCCAGTACATGATTGCTGAGGAAACATACAGTTCTCCTATTTAAATAACTCCATTTTGAACTTCTATCCTGCTACAATGCTTTTTTATTCTCAATACTTGAAGCAATTCATGTCCCTCAAAGAGAAAAAAAAAGACCAAAAAAAGACCAAAAAAGACAATTGGATACAAATTGACAGCAATTCAACACAGTTTGGACTTAGAGAAAAGTGAGATTTTTCTTTTTCCCTCTCTTACCTCATCAGACCCCAACTCAGATCAGCTTTTCACACCATTTTCTCCCACCAGAGTAGCTCGTCCATCACTTTTGTGCCTGCTGTCAGGTCTGCGCTGTCTCTTTCCTTCCTGTGCCATCACTTGATAAAGTCATGGCATTAATCGCTGGGTGAAATCTTGTTTCTCTCCATGATGGATCATTTCTAGAACCACTTTCAATCAGAAGCAAATAGTCTCCTGTGGAGAGGGGCTGCTAAATGCTCAGCACTTTAGAGCTGTGTGTAAGCTGTGTAACCACATACACCCCTGCCTGTCTGTGGCTCTAGGAAATCAGCTTGAGGCAGTGCTTAAAATCATAATTCAGCTGTGTTTTATATATGCAGCTCCAGGTACTTAAAAGCATTTTTGCTTCCAGAAATGGTGGAAAGAGTAGGATGATATGAGAAAACATAGGTACCTCTTCTGAATTTCACCAGAAATCCTAATGGAGATTGTTTCACTCTTCCTACAGCCTGTGCTTGAACTGTCTGTTGAAGGACGACCAGAGGGAAAAGTCTTTAATTGCAATCTATGCTGGCTGGTTTTCAGTCAGCAAACTTCAATCAGTAACCTAGGAGAGTAACCTAAGCTGCATCCCAGCTATCGAGCTGCTCATTTCATCAGCTTATTCAAAGCTAGTTTTCTTTGACATCCATCTCTCATTTTACCTTCCTTTTTTCTGCTTCTCACCTTTAACCCTATCTTGGAGGGCAAGATGCTTTATGACTGCAGTTATAACGTTCCAAAACCCTGTCAGAAAAGGCAAGTGATGGTGTCTGACGAGAAGCAGCAATCAGCCTTCAGCCATCAGACGCCCTTCTGTCTGCATAAGCAGGAAACTTTTCACAATCCAAGTTTGTTTATTGCCTGAGCTAGCTAAAGGCCATGAAATGCTAATGTTAACGCTACGAGCACATTACTGCCTCTTTAATTTATTTCAGCTAACTTCTGTTGATGGCATTTGGGTAAGCTAAACTGCCAGTTGAGCTGAATTTGTTGTGCAGTTCGATGTAAAAACCATGCTGGAAATAGATCTGTATTCAGAGGCATCTAATTAGGAAAACATCATGATAGTCAATGCAAATGTTTTCCAAGGCACTGCATCTGTGCACCATGCATCAATCGTATACTGAGATTGCAATACCCATTTTCCAACTCACAAAAGCCATCTAATGAGAAAAACATGCACTTCCAGCCTGCCTGTGTGAAAGAAAGAACAAACCTCAGGTTCTGGTGCTTAAGCCTCTGTGTATATTTCCTCAGTGAAAAAAAAAAAATAAGGAGGAAATAAGAACAAAATAAGAGGAAAATTTGTGGAGCAGAGTGTAACAGAAATCTGTACAACATTTAATTGCTAGAGTTGTGGTGTATAAATACCTGCTCCTATAGCTTTGGGCTGCATATGAACACTGTTTGATATGCAAGGTATCAACCCAAATGGATGATTTTTGCAGGCTGAAATACTATTAACTACTCTGAGCAGGCTGTCCTCTCTTTTTTCACTTGTTTAAATATGTGTTTACATATTAAAGTACACATATATATGTATATATATGCATATATGTATATACAGATATATACACATACATATATATATATATACAACAAAAAAGTTCTGCTCCTTCCTGAGCAATATGCAGGAATCATGGTCTTGGGGTTCAAATTTAGATAGAGCAAAAATAAGACTGAAAATGGGTCAGATTATCCATCAGTTACAATTAAGCAGTCTTTCTCACAAATCCATGGTGCACCTTTTTTTTTTTTTTACCTTCTTTGACTTCACTATGGAGAAAAATGAAAGCATTTGCTTCACTGGGCCTGCTTCCAGATGTGAGATCAGATTCTTTGTGATCTGATCTCTTAGACCTGGGGTAGGCTGAGCACGTCAGTAGTATGAGGGAGAGTCTCTCCTGTATATAAAGTTACTTAGTCTGTTGAGTAATTCTCCTTCACTCTCTTTCTGCATCTTGCTACTGAAGGGAATGAACTTTCTACAAAAGATGAAAACACTAATAGGAACATTATTAACCATTAAAAGCCTATTGGAAAATAAAACAAAAAGTGGTTTTGTTTTTTCTTCTATATGCCATAATTGACAGCTATCGATGTACAATAAAAAATGGCTAAACTATTTTGTAGGGTTTTAAAGTAGAATACCAGTTTTTGGATAAGTAACAAAATAAAAAAAAATACTATAAGTAACATACTAACATACAAGTGTTAATATTCTTACACGTATAACATCGTTTCTCAGTGAGGTTTTGTGGAGTTTTTCATTAAAGCATTTAAAATATTTTAAAAGCATCAGAACTGCTGTAGAGTGTTTTTCCTGTGCTTCTAAAGTGTTATAAAAATCCTTAAGTATCTATGCAAATTCTCTCCCCAAAAAAAAAGAAAAAGAAACTTGCTTCTAGTGACTAAACCTGACTAAAAATAACTAGTCCATCAAACTCAAAAGAACAAGCAATTTTATTCAAGTTCATGTGGGGATTTGCTCATTCTTTTCAAAATGGTAAGGAACAGCAATCCTGAAAATCCAGGCAGAAAAATAGATTGATATCCTATGTCTGTTTAGTTACTCTCCTTAAAGACAACAGATACCTCCCGTTTTCTTAGAGTAAGTAGCTAATTTCTGGCCTCTCTCTCACATCTGTAAAAAACTGCCTTTCAGGTGGAACATATTCAAAAAGTCACTGCAGTTCTATTTGTAGAACAAATGGGTCCTTAATGGTTCAGTCTTATTTGAATATTTATGCTGATGTGCATTTTTCACATTTAGGAACCAAGCACTCTGATTAGCTTCAAAATGCAGTTCTTTTAGGAAACTAATTTACAGTGCTTTGTGATGAGATTGAGGAAATTACCATGTTTGTTAGGGAAATTAAAAACGCCTCATGTTTTTACCTACCTGACCTAGCTCTACTCTATACCACATACTGCTTATAGCTGTAGTGCTTTCCAAGGAACTTCCTGAAAGTAAAGGTTAAACTTCCTAACCAGCCATAATTCTTTAGTAACGAACATCCAATCAAATATGCTATACAAAATACTATTAAGGTGTAAGGAAAAAAGAAATGAAAATGGAGAATTTAAGCAGGTATTCTCACTCAGCTGACAAAGTTGTCACAATTTGTACAAACGCAGCAGCTTTTTCATGACTAGACTTACTGAAGTCAACGACTCACATTAAAGAAGTATGTTCTCACTGCTGTCCTTCATTACAGACACATGTGCACATGCCCACCAAACACCTTGTCTTGCTACCTCCTGACACTCTTTTAAAACAAACTTACCAGTAATTTCATGTTCCCAAATTCTGCAATTATGGAGGTCAGCCCAGTGCCAATACTGACTTGTGAGAGTTTTCCACAGATATTTTATGAACTGTCCCACTGGAAATTACAAGAGAGAAGAAAGTTTAAGAAACGTTTGTGGTAATAGGTTTTTACAGAGCTCTTCTAATCTTTAGTCAGATACAAACTGATGGTGGTTCTTTGCATGTTTTACTTATTTCCTAAAAGTACTAGTAATGCAAAACATATTGAAACTGTCTTCAGGGACTCTTTTTTAAAATTTTGTTTATTAAACAATTCAGTTATAAAATGTATTCACAAAATTTTCTTTTTCTCCTATTAATTGTTTTGAGCTATTATTTGCTGTCATATATTAAAGATCACAAGAAGAAAGCGAAAGAAAAGAGGAACCCTAAAGCATTTGTACATCATTATCCACTTATTAATGCACTTAAGAGTGTGTGCTACCCACACATTTTTATGTGAAATCCATTACGAAAAGTACTGGCCATACTGAATTAACAGGATCTTTGCCTTGGAGACTGAACATCACAGTCTGGGCTTTAGGCATACCCTCATTTTGCTTGATGATCTGGGACTCACGGCTGCAAAAACTAGAAGTTAAAAGCCTTGCTGACAAAGCTAATAAGGCTATGAGAAATTGAATTACACAGCATTGCACAGAGGAACAATTGGAGAAAATTAAAATTCTCCTGGAAGAACTAAGAAAAATTGGTGCAACATGCACTTTCTTTGCTGTCTTCTCATATTTTCATCGACTTTCTAGCTTGCTATGTAAAGAAAACAACTGTATGTGTTTTGCTTAGTCTTTCATGGAACAATTGATGAATACTCAAAATCCCTGGGTTATTGAACTTATTTATCCTGAAAACTGTGAACGGTGTGCTTGGTGCTATATACTAGCCCAAGTGAGTGGTGTGGTTGACACACCTGAGGGATGGGATGCCATCCAGAGGGACCTGAACAAGATTGAGAATTGGGCCTATGTGATCCTCATGAGGTTCAACAAGGACAAGTGCAAGATTCTGCACCAGTGTTGGGGCAACACCCAGTATCAGTACAGGCTGGGGTATGAATAGATTGAGAGCAGCCCTGCAGAGAAGAACTTGGGGTTACTGGTGGATGAAAAGCTGTACATGAGCTGGCAATCTGCGCTCACAGCCTAGAAGGCCAAATGTATCCTGAGCTGCATTGAAAGCAGAGTGGCCAGAAGGTCAAAGGAGGTGATTCTGCCCCTCTACTCTGCTCTGGCGAGACACCACCTGGAGTACTGTGTCCAGCTCCGGCATCCTCAGGACAGGAAAGACATGGACCTGTTGGAGCACGTCCAGAGGAGGGCCACAAAAATGGTCAGAGGGCTGGAACACCTTTCCTATAAAGAAAGGCTGAGAGAGTTGGGGTTGCTCAGCCTGGAGAAGAGAAGGCTCCATGGTGACCTTATTGTGGCCTTTAATTACTTAAAGGGGGCTTATTTTTCTTTATTGAGCCATTTAAAACTAAAGTACTGCATTTATTTAATTTTTTTTATTTTTTTCTTTTTGCACCGAGAGCTGCCATTTGGCTATTTCCCTTCTCCAAAGCTCGTTTCGTTTTATGTTGTTTCCTCCAGCAGACATTTTTGCTTAAAAACTCACATTTTTGTCGTCTAATAGGACACTTAGGGAAGATTTGGGAAACCACTTTGCCCTGTCTGTACTTAGGCCAGCTGACAGTCATGTTAAATGAACTCCTTTTAATAATTCATCGCAGCAGAATCTGGTTTACTTTTAGCTAGCTCTTAGAGAAGAAAAAATGGCATTTGGCTTCTGAGCTCCATCTTGCAGAGCTGATGAATTGCTCCCAGGCTGCTGTCCAGATGGTCCTCCAAACTGGACTACCAGAGAATATCCCCCACATCTTCCCTCCCCTTCTCCTCCCGACACCCGGAGTACAATACCTCCATGGCTTGTGCCAGCAGCCCTGATACAGGAGGTGATAAACTGAAAAGGCAATTACCTGTGTATCTTCCCATTATAAAAAAAAAAAAAAAGGGAAGCCTTTCACCTACTGATGGACAGATTTAATTAAGCCTCCACTCCTCAGTCACCACAGACAGCAGCAGATCTCAAGCCTCTGTGTACTCATCAAACAGAGGAGCTGTGTTATGCATTGCAGTGTTTGGAATTGTGATAGGATAAACAATCCAAATATAACTCAGAAAAATAACAGTAGTTTTCCACAGATAGGAAATGGGGCTGTGTCAGGCCTGGACAGCATGATGTTTCCATGGGAAATCTTCAAGAAAGCAGCAGTTTGTGTTCAGCTAACCCCAGCTATGTTGTAGCTGTGGTAGTGTAAGGCTCCTGAGTGAAGCAAGGTTTGCAAGGAAGGACACAATTATTTGTCAGCATGGCTGATATATAAAAGGGAAGAAAGACAAGTCTGGGGTACATGAGCCCTGAAAATGACCTGGAAAAAACCTCAAGAAAGCATGTCTGTTTTTCCAGCCTTTGGCCTAACAAAAGTTATTCCTCATACACTTCACCTCACTTATGTTTACATATAAAAGAAGATATTACCTAATATCTGTATTTGAATTGAAGACATGCTAGTTATAGTACAAGCACACATTAATTTAAATGTGTGTGCATACATAGGTGCCTGTAACTTAAACAGCGTGTGTCATACATAGAGATGCATATAACCATGTCTGTATCTATAGACAGACACCACCCCCCACATTAAAAAAAAAATAAAAATAGGGAGAACAGTTTTATTAGTAGTGTAAGTCAATATATAATATGTCATCAGCTGGAAAAGGAATGATATTTAATTTTACTAGCTGGAGATGTGGTCCATAGCATGAGTTTCCATTGTATGGGTCTGAGGGAAGGGAAGCAGAGGTCTCTCTCTGGGCTCTCTCTCTGCAGGAGCTGTTTGGTGCAAGCCTTCTTGCACAAGTTGTACCTTCTTTGGAGGTTAACTTTAGGGCAGAAAAGTTGCTAACAGCCCCACTCAAAGCATAATGACAATTAAAAAAGATTTCAAAAAACATGGAAATTAGTGTCAACTAGGATTTATCTCATGGGATATTCTCTCATTGTATATGGTCAAATGGCTTTAAAGGCTGTACTTAACACCCTTATATTTATAGTCCTTCTGCTCTTCTGTTTATCAGTCAGGAGCTGTTTTTTGCCATCTGTCAGATGCTGTCTGGGTTGATTGGGGTCAAATTCAGCATTCAGAATCATTTATGAGAAGCCACATGAACACTGCCCAGGTCGCAGAGGTAGCCAAGAAGAGACAACAGAGGACTTCAGTAAACAGTTATTTGGATTACTCTTTGGCTTCAATTTGTCAGCTGCACCACCACCAGCAGGAAAAGAAAAATGGAAATGTCACAAAAGATTGTAACCTTTAAAATATATGTGCATTTTTAAAAAAGACCCCAAAGCCCCACACAAAAACATGTGCCTGTACCAGCCTGCAGCAGTGTTTTCAGCCTTCAATGACAATCACAGCCCACAGTCCTGCTGCTCTGTAGCGGTACCTGACCTTGGGAGCCCACGGGTGCAGGGCAGCATCAGTCACAGCTCTGGCAGTGTCCCCAGAAGGGACCAGTGGGTGACACCGGGAGCAAGTTTGCATCACTGCGCTCCCCACCATCTCTGGAGCATGGTACACAGGAAAATCCATCACAGCACATCCCAAAGCTGTCAGCTAACAGCATGACCACAACATCAATTTTTAATGATGGAAGTGCGTCATAAGTACAGTTTTGTCTTTGCAACTGGAAGGCATTTTGAATGCACGTGTCAAAGAAATTTCTGTGTTTGTCCTTTGAATCTTCTTTTCAGGGGATCACTCGGCTGTTTAAAGAATTCAGGTTAAACCTGACATCTGCTGTGGCCAGTATTCTTAGTTTGTGAAATTCCTGGGTTGTTTTCTGTAGAGGTGAAAATGCTATTTTGAGAATGAAGACTTTTGGAATAAAGGTGTCTTGGGGTAAAAATTTACTAACATTCTGGACATATTTAGACAGCATAAGAAATTACCTGCATAAGGAAACTAATGTCTGTAGAAATCATGTAGTAAATATTGTAGTAGAAACAGAGGGATAAATGACAAGCTTTTGCTAAAATATAGGAAATATTTGAATTTTTTTATAAATCAGTCAACTTTGAAAGCTTTTCTCCAGAGTACCATACATACTTCGTTATAAGTATAGCTTTTTTTTTTTTTTTTAATAAAAAATTGTGTATATATATTGACTCAGCAGACATTTTCAAGCTCTCTGGGGAATGTTGAGATGTAATTGACATCCTTCATTCTTTTTTAAAATTGACATGCCTTCAGAGAGAATATATTTAGGTTTGGACCCAAGAGTACCATGCTGATTGAAAACATCAGCTATAAAAGTTATCTGAAAGTCATTAAAATACCATAGATGCTCTTTTCAAACAAGGTCATTGGTTAGCAAAACATCAGAAAGTTTCTGCACACTATAAAGCACATAAAAAAATAACTAGGTTGCAAAACCAACCATCTGAAGTTGAGAAATGCCAAAATTAGATACCCCTGAAGTACTAATGGCACTTGCTCTTCTGTGATGAAATGTGTTATGACATGGGTTTTGACTTCGCAAGACTATATCCCCCCATTTCCCCAGCCCAGTCCTATTTCTATGAATGGGAAATCACTCCTTATTTTCTTCTATACTACTTGTATTTTATTTAGAAGGCATTGTTCAGAGGCTGAACTGAACATAAAAGTTCCCTGAAGATTTCATGATTCTAATTTCATTTAATTAATGCTGCCACCAGTGTCCAAGTGCTCCACAAACATTTCTGAGTTTCTCTGCACAAGACCACAGTGAGAAGAAGCAGCAGTTGCCTGCACTCTTTAGCATGGGAAACTAAGGTATAGGGAGATGAAGGACAAAGTTTCACCTGACTTTTGGGACCTCACATTAAGAACATATTTCAATAATATTTGTAACATCATATATATGCAAAGCTGAGGTGAAACTTGGAAAGTGGCTGGATAGTAGCATGAGTTAAACCTGAAGCCAGAAGTTTCCCCATCATCCCCAGCAAGGTGTGCAACTGAAGAACCAGGAAAAAAAGTATTTCTTTTACAAATGTAGAAGTATTTGTGCCCTTCCCAAGGGCAAAGAGAGAAAAACTTCAGGTTTGGTTTGTTTTTTTTTTTTATCAACAACAAGGGGGAAAGCAGGTCCTTAAAAATGAGGCACTCCAAGTGCAATTCTGCACCCACGGGAAATTTTGTTTTGAAATCACAGAGTCATTTAGCCCAGAGGATACCTCAGGGATTATCACTGCCCTGCTCAGAACAGGACCAGTGTAGCTCAGGTGACACAGGGCTTGTCTGCTCAGATTTGGAGTATCTCCAAGGATGGAAACCCCACATCTTCTTTGGGCAACCTGCCACCAAACTCAGCTGAGCAGAATCAAGCCCTGCATGAAAACCAATGAAGGCTGAAGTCTTGTGTAGGTACAATGACCTTAAAGAAAGTATCAGATCCCTACAGCCTTCCCTCCCTCATAGGTATGATGGAGGGCATACAGAAGCGTTCAGGCTTCTGAGTTACTTGCTTACACTCCTGATAATGTGCTGTGGAAGTGCCAACAAAAGACTATACCAGCAGCTTTCCTCCTATGAGATATATGGCTCCTGAATGTTTAGTACTAGAATTGTTGCTGTACCCTATTAGGGTTACTGTACCCTATTAGGTACCATATTAGGTACCTATATTAGGTACCATATTAGGTACCCTATTAGGTACCATATGTACCTATTAGTCCCATCTTCTCAGTGCAAATAAGATAAAATGAAAAGCTCAGAGTCATCTGACCTTAATATTCTGACATCTTTGACACTACATCATGTCACTTTCACAGCCACAACAATATTTGACATTGCCACTGTTTCTAAATGCTGAAGTTTTCAATTGTGATTAAAACTGCAAAAGATAGAAACCATACTGTCAAGCATTGTCTTGACACAGGAATCAGCTGTGCATAACTTTGCCTACATGACAAGACCTGGTGAATTTAAAGTTGTGGTGAATTTTGCCAAGGTCTTAGCCTGCGGTGTCTGTCATTTTTTTTCTCTGAGCAGACCGCTTTCTTTATTACATACTTAGCTGCCTGCTTCTCTTATCCTAAACCCCTACTAAAGACTTCGGGACTTCAGTGACTGTAAAAATAGGAAAGATTTTATCCTGTCAGACCTGAGCATGTATTTTAATGGGACTATGCAGATTTTGAAGTCAAGTTTGTTATCAAACCATGTAAGAAGTAAATTAATATATTACTAGGTAAATGAGCAAGGCTTGCTCTTTTCTCATGTGGTCCAGGCTGATGTTCTTTACTGAGCTCTAAAACCTGCTTCAGAGCTCACATGCTGGAAATTGTTTCATTTGCATACAGGTAACATGCTATTTTTCTTCAGGAGCTGTGCTTTTTGTTAGTGTGTTTGGAAGTTGCCCCAGGTGCTGGTATATACCCTTATTTCTGATTAGTTCAGACACGTCAGCACCAGCTGATTACTCTGCTGGTTCAGCTGCCTGGTCAGTCAAGCAATCACTAATTTGCATGGCAAAATTTCAAGCTGCTTTCAGGCTCAGCTCACACAGCTAAAGAAGCATTGGCAAGTTCTTGTTACCCTGGGCTCAGTATTGTCTAACTTCATCAAGCCTGCTGAGATCCAGTCCTTGTCCTGGCTGGTCCATTTTTCAGACAGTGTGGCACAGAGAAAGCATGTCAATGTGAAAACCATTGGATGTGGTCCAAATGCTTTCTGTTCTTCAGGGAATGTGAGTGTTCGAAATGCTTCCATTTGTCTTCTAGGGCAGAGAAGGGAAATGTGTAGTTTGCCAGGAGAATGGAAATTCTAAAAGTTGCCTTTATTTTATAAGGAAAACAATCAAAACCCAAATATTTCCTTTTGGTTTCCAGACTGTTGTGGCTGTAGATGGTAGCTTGGACTGCTTCCAGGCAATTGAGGGAAGCTGTCAAGGTCACTCAAAGGATGAGGATCTGCCTTGGTGAGAAGAGATCCTTGAAGCTCCCATGTAGAAGCACAAACCTCTGCTAGACTTTGAATCTGGGAGAAAGAGGCTACCAATAGGCAGATGCTGTGGGATGGCCAAGCCTGATTTAGTAGATGGTTTGTTGTCCTCAGAGCCTCAGACTCAGAAAACTCTCATTTATCTAGGTACAACTGATAGAATTGGCAGGGGACCAGGCTGTTTTAATGCTGGATGTTACTGAAAAAGAGAGACTGTAATGAAAATTTAGGGTCCACTCAGTGGTCTTTTCCAGTGAGAACCCTAATTATCAAGTTATGCTGAAACAAGTCTATTAAGGATAATCATAATTATTAGCAGTAGTCTTTTGAACAAATATATTCTTTATGACATCGTCAACTTTGGCATAAAGCTTTCTGCATGTTCCTGAGGAGGCAAACACTGATCATCTCCATACCTGCTCTGGGTGCCACCTGTGGAAATGGATGTGTTTCTTCTGTACCATGTTAGGAAGAGATGGTACAGCACTGAATTCAGCTTCCTGGGACCTCCTGTGTGCATGAGTGTCTGAAAAGTGGTTCAGATCTGTAAAGGTGGGGTTCATGGGCTTGCTGTACTTTCAAGGTTGATTCAGAGCACATTCTAGCACTCAGACTTTCTCCAATTCTTTTTCTTTTCTTCTAGTTTTAGTCAGTGTAAATGACACCATTCACCTTGGCCTGAGCATTTGCTCCTAAAAGTCTCCGGCTTGTATCCTCATGCTGAATGGTTTAAGAAGCTCAACTCTTGTTATGAGAAGTAAATAATAAAATTTGAGGCTATGAAAATAACCAGGAGACATTCTTTCCTGGATAGGACAATATTTGCTAAAGGATGGTCCGTAAAAATTTGAGATCTGACTATGCACCCAGGCACAGCTAAGACAAACACTTGAGAGTGATGTGACTGGAAGTAGCTGATTGCTGTGGTTTCATGGTTTCGTAGCATCTTTACCTGCTCCCTTCCACCAAGTGCAATGCAGTGGTAGTGAAAGGGTTGTGATGATATGTTTCACATTCATCTTGACATGTTTTATGCAGATGACAAAGAGTGTGTATGTGTATGCGTACACATACACTCCATAACCACAGATAAGCTACTCACGGTGCAGGTGACAGCTGTCTCTGTAACGCCAAATTGACCAGAAATAACCTGCAATCCTACTTGCTTTCTCTGTTTGGTCTGGCAAACCATGTTCAACTATGCTGTACTCCTGCCCCGGGCCAGTGAAGAGCAGCCTAAATGCCGAACATACCCTGCATGTTGCAAGCCACCTATGGGAGCAAATGCACAACTGGGTGGTCACGTCTACTCTTTTTTTTTAGCTGCTAAATCCCAAGTCTTCCTCAAACAAAGTCTGCCCTGAAACTAGCTTCCACCCCTCACTAGAGTTTTGTCTTGTCTCTCTTTGAAATGATGGGAAAATGGCAGAGTTATTTTTAACAGCACCTCATCAGTTCTTTGTTGCCTATTGCTTTGGTTCATGGCTCCTCCAACTGAGATGATTCTGCTTATAAATACTGCAAATGGTTCACCTTCAAGGATGGCTATTTAATTAGAAGTGCAGAGAGCTATGGTCCAACATGTCAGAGACTAATGAATGAGCTTTTAGTGGTTGTGGAGAGCAGCTTGCCAAGGTATCCACTCATTTCTGTACATGTAAGATGTAATGTAACTGAACCTGTCGCCATTTTAAAAAGAAAATCTTATTAGAATCCAGGCTAGCATAACAGAATAAAGTAAATGCCTTTTGGTTCTTCATCTGTTTGTATGTAGGTTCAGGTGTGATTATGCAGTCTGCTATCAACTTTAATTAAGCTTTCCCTTTGCTCCTGACCTTGGCACTTAAATACAATTTGTATTGTAGGAAAGACAGGTGGTGAGAGCTCAGTGTTTTAAAGTTCAAATTGATTTATGTTACATTTAATTTATGGAAGCATATAATTTTACTATTACTAATTTTGGAGCAATTACACAGAGATGAAGAAGTTGGTACAGAGCAGAGCCTTACATCCCTCTAATGCTTTTCTTCATGAACAAAAGTATCTGTGCCTTGTACTTGTACCATAGCCAGGCTCTAGCTATTGTAAGCTCCATCACAAACAATTCAACACATACTTGGTAATTCCAAGACCCCGGCTGCAATGGTTTCTTTCCTCCCCACACCTCCACTGCTTTCTCTGGGACTGGAACTGTTAAAGAAAGGATACTGGAAAAACTTGAGGTGCAAAGATGTTACTTAACTGAATTTAGGCAATATTCTAAAATCATATTACTGCATGTTACAGACTTGATGACAAGTTTCCTTCATAATGACATTTCTCCATGTTTTACACCTTGTTTTCCTATCGTGTTGTGGATTTCTCTGCTACCATACCATTATGTTATATCCTTTTATGAAATACCTATCTTACTCGCTTTCAATCAAACAAAAACATCCAATGAATTGAATTGCGGGTTTGTTGTTTGGGGTTTTTTTATGCTTTCTGACAGATTCAAAGAATGAAAAATAGGCAGTTTTAGTGTAAAACCAGTAACTTCTACGATTTATCTCAAAGCAAATTTTTTCAATATTCTGAAAAATTGATTTTGGCATTACGCTTCCACAGGCAAGGGTAGATAGTTTCTTTCCCAGTCAGTCCCAGAAATTTTGAAATGTTTTACATGTATGTGTTTCCTGTTTAAAAAAAAAAAGATAAAAAATTCACTGCCTAGAAATTCTGTGTGTGTTTCTAGTCCAGCAACATCAAAACAAATACCTACAGCAGCCTTCCTCCTGACAGCCACATTGCAGAGAGGCAGCTCTTCATTTTACACTCAAATGATTGCTCCAAAAGGCAGGTAATCTGTCTCCTCTTGCTGTGGATATGTCCAGAGAGCTCCGCACTCAGGGTCATCCCTGATGCTTGTCCCCTCACACACGATAAGGCCTGGAAAGTACCAAGCCCCTTCAGCAGGTGCTTGCAAGAGGGAAAATCATTCACCTCAGAGGGCAGAGGTGGTTAAAGCAGAGCCAGGAGGAAGTTTCTGCAGGGTGGGAAGCCATTATACCAAATATTCCCATGCCTGTTGGGAATTTCACAAGGTCCTGAAAATAGGTACAGATTACTATTTTTTGTTGTTGTTGTTTTGTTTTTAATTCTAATACTTTCTTGCCCTGAAATCCTGAAGAAAAGGATCATAACATTCATTGTGAAAAAAAGAAGGAATAGTTCAGCAAGTACAAAAAAAACCCCAGGGAAGTGCACTGTATGACCCCAGTAGTGCTAGCACTGTACACTGGGCTGCTGCATTTCCTACATCGGCATTTTCTTTCTGGGGAGGTGGTGTGGTTCCCCTTGGGATGCTCAGGCAAGCCCAGAGAATATTAATGGTAAAAAGCACTCTCTTTTCCCTGTTGGAATGCCTTATAGTCAACCACGAGAGCCCATTAAGCAAGTGTTGTGACCTAAAATAACCTGACTAACAGTAAAACTATTAACAGGCTGTCAAAACCGTGGTGGTTTTTATTTTTTTCTTTTTACCTTGCCTTTCTTTTAAAAGAAAGCTCCTTCTCTGGGAGGGCTTTTTAGCCTACTCAAGAAAATGGTGTGCTGGCAGAGTTTACCTTTCCATTTGCCCCCTTTATCCCACCTCTTTGCTGCCCATGTCTTCAGAAAAAAAATGACACCCTGCCAAAACAAAACCCAAGCCCAACCAACCAAAAAAATAATCTTCATACATATCTAGCTGTGCAGGCAAAAGGATATTGGACATCAAAGTCTGAAGTTAGTTACCCCAAATCGCTTAATGCCTGGAATCAGGTGGAGATCTATTGCCATTCACCCACCTACAAGCCAGGGAAGGGTATTAACCCCCAAGAAAGTGGGAAATCCGGTTGCAAAAAAGCTCCTCTGGACTCTCTGTTTGTCCCAAATAGTAGCCCAAGGTTGCTTTTGTTTATTTTTCAACTACATTATTTGGTGTGATAATACATAACCTTTCTTATCACTCCTAACTCATCTTAGCTACAGTAAAGCTGCTATGGAACTCACTTGGTTTAAAAATAATTGATCAAACCCCAAACTTTTATACAGTCAAAATTTCTTTGGTTCTGAATAGGAAAAGCAAGCTCCAACCTAAAGACAAGTGGAGGGAAAAACTCTACGGAGTTTAACATAATTGTGTTAATCAGACAATTTAAGTGAAACAGTAATGCAATAAAGAAGGATAAAAGGGTTCTTAGAAAAGGCAGGAGTGAGGGAGTTGCTAACTCATTTGAGACAAAAAGGGAGAGTTAATTATTATCTGTGAATCATTAAAGGGTTAGCTGAGGTTGGGGCATGGGGAAAAGTATGATGTGAAAAAGAATGAATCTCTCTAAGGAGGTACAATTTTTAGTAGACAGAAGAAAGGGAAGAATTTTAGCTCTTAAATTCATCTTTTGAAGTTAAGTCTCCTATCACCCACAGGACTAAGATGGAGCTGCCGGTTTTTTGCAAGATGTGCTTGCACTGATACCATGATGTTCTGGTACTTTAGGGCTTGTCTTTTGAGATCTCATGCTGATGCCAACTGTTGCTTTCACTTACAGGAATATTTTCCAAGAGGGCTTTTGCTGCAATGAGGGAAGCATATCACAGGCCAGGATGTAGACACATAGAATCCATGGATTTTGAATATTATCTTACAAGGAAATGTTTAAAATTATGCTGGTAGGGAAACACCAGAATGTTTTCTCTCATCTTGGTCTTCAGAACCAGCACATCCTGCAGGGACTTGGCTGTTCCCAGCTGCATTGATCTGAGAAAAGAGACTACTTCTACCTTCAAACCTTGACTAGATGAGAGTAGGCCAAGCACTTCCTTAAAGCTTCTGTTACATTTTTAACTAGCTCTGCTACTCCAGTGCTGTTTGGAAAATTAAAATCCAATAAAAATCCCAAGTAAGGGGGACCATACACATGTTCACAGTTCTGCATACTAAAGAGCTAGCTGGATCCAGGGCACAGAGCCAGGTACCCTGCAGGTCTGAGCCTCCATGTGTTAAGCAGCAGTCCGATTCTGATCTGATTTTAGCCAGCAGGAGACCTGCCATTAAATTTCTTTGAATATGGGACCCCCAAAGGCATCTTTGCTTCATAAAGAGGATAAATATTACCTGGCATATTGAATACAGATGAGGAGGAAGTCTCGTTAAGTCAAGGATGGTTGGCACTTTCCAGATAGTCAACCAAATGTAGATTTAGGGAGATATTGGAATATTTCCACTATCAGCTGTCACCAGAAGCTTAAAAGGTGAATATTTCCTCCCTCCAGCACAAGCTCATTCTTGTCTGTCACTGAAGGCAAGTTTTTAGTGGGGAACACTGCCACAGGACCCACCATTCCTGTGCTTGATGGCAGACAGGAGTGATGAGAACAAATGGATCAAGCCTCAATTTTACCCAAAAGGTTTTTACAATTTTTCAGAGGACAAGAAGGAAGCTTAAATAGAAGATGGAAGTGGCCTGAGACTCACAGGTCCTGAATACTACGAAGAAAATCAATTTTTATTTGTAAATGCAGTACTAATGCCCCATCCAGCATAAGCTGAGCACACCAGAAAGACTCTTGGGGAAGTCAAAAAATAACCAAATTGCTCAAAACTGAAATATTCAATAAAAGTTTAGTTTTCTGTAGGGTTTTTCAATGGGAAATAGCAATAAGAATTTCTTTCTACTTGTTTAAATTAAGTTCTTATTAATAAAATATTTCTCTATAGAAAAAAACCCCACAATATATCAGAGCAAATAAATAACTTAGCACATAGTTTTTTTCATTCTGTTTGGAAATACTTCATAATTTTTAATTATTTTTTTTTCTTTTGAGTCAGAAGTTTGAGTGTTGTTGGATTGTTGTGGTTTTTTCTTTGCTTTGGGCTTATTTAGTGCTGTCTTTATCACCATATTGGTCAAATAGGCAGACTAGATGGCAAATGGCTCCTTATCTGAGTGACATATCAGCACTCCTCTGTAGGTCTGTAAGAAGTACATACCTCAGGGATTTGGCTTCTTTTGTAGGACTTTCCAGAACTTTAGCACTTGAGCTTGACAGAGCTAAGAATGCAAGTGCAACTTGGTTCATTTCAAGACACTTAAGCTAACTTTGTGCAGCACTCCCCATTAACTTTTCTTAGTGCCCTTCTAACTGTAATTACATTAATAATAGTAATGAAACAATTATACATAACAGCATTTTTCTATTTTAAAACAACTTGAATTGAGCATAGTGCAGAAATGTTTCAATTAGCAGTGCCTACACTGTCACCAGCCGGGGAAATTGCAGGAGGTTCTCAGCCTGCTCAAACATACCATGTTTTATTGCTTTCAGACCCCAGCTAATATTTCCAGCCAGTGTTGAAGAGCATGTTTGCATTAGCACTAATCTAGGATGCTCTGTCCCATGTTCTCTTGGTCAGGGCACACAGAGGTAGCCAGAATACACACAAGCAGGCACTTAGCAAAGAGGCTCAAATGTTGTTGTGTTAAACCCACCAACTGTAGTACTCAATCATTCATGCTTTGTATAAAACAAGCAATATAACTTCTCATATAATCAAAAGATACAACAAAGTAATATGAGTTGACAGCTCCCCCTGTGAAGAGATTCTTTCCTCTGAAGAAAGCTGCGTTGATCTTAGACCACGAATAACTTTTTCCTCCCCTTTCTCCTATTATGGGAAAAGCTGAGGGTTTTTTTCCCCCAGTCCTTACATAAGCACCTAATTTCCGTGAGTGCTGTTCCCAAATGGACTAAAAATCCCTCCGTAGGGAGTAAGTAAAGTAACATCAACACATTTTTTCTGATCCAAGAAGTACTAAAGATGAACAAAAGCCTCCCGGTGGCAGATGAAGCAAATGCAGAATCCTGGAGGAGTTTGGTTCAGAGCACCCAGGACTTGTGCTGTTCTGGCTCCCTGTCCCATGGTACCAAAAATCTGTGGGTAAAGTGAACCCCAATTTTCTTCCAAAGGTATGACTCCCTCTTACCTTTTCTGCCCAAGGTACAAGAAGACATTGCTCAGAGTATGGTGGTGACATGGCTATTACACTTGGGGAAAACCAAATACAGCATAAGGCAGTGGAAGCAGACATCACAAATAAAGGCAGAAGACCCTTTTATTTCGCATAGACAAAATGCAAAGAGTGTCTCATTAAATTAATATTAAAAAAAACCAAAACAAATTAACCCCCTCACTCCACTGACATCACTCATCCTAATTAACAACAAAAAAAAGAACAATCAAGGACCCATTTTCTAATTAAAAAAAAAAGTGCAAACATGACAAAAGACTTTTTGTTTTTTCCAAATCAATGTTTCTGTTGAAATCACAAATAGGGTGATTTTTTTTTTTGATTTTTTTTTTGTGAGTTTTCCCTTTTTAAGTCTTGTCTGATGGAAGTTCCAGTTAAAATGTTTTAGTTCAGTCTCCATGCACTTCGTAGAAAATCAGTAAAAACACAAACGCTTGTGAAGATCAGAAAACTGGACTCTTTTACCCAAAAATTCAGATGTCCAGTTGGATGAAGCTCACACTCAGACAGAAAAAAAGCAAGAGAGTCTTTGCACTGTCTGTTGTTCATATTATTTTTCTTTTTTTTTTTTTTTTTGTCAAATATTTTGGCAATCTTCTTCTTTAATTATAAATATTGGAATTCAATAAAAAAAAGGTAGCTTTCATTGGATTTTTTTTCAGTGTAAATATTTACAGCCACTGTCCAGCCATGCTCTTTTTGTTATACCAGGGTGTAAGATTTTGCGTAGGGATTATTTCCTTTCAAGTGGCCCCGGGAGTCCAGCAGGGATTCTTGGGAGCTGCTCATTTTTGCTGCTTGTCCTAGCTCAGCCCCTTCTCGCTGAGGTAACGTCGCCACAGCACCAGGTTGCCATGACTGTACTTCTCTTGTGGAGGATGTCTCCATGGGTATCGGCTCCAGGACGGTGGGGCGCTTCAAGGTTCGGCTTTTCTGAGGCTCCAAGCAGGCTTGCCCCAAACCCAGGTCTCTGCTTGTGCCCTGCACGCCACGGTTCAATAAAAAGTCCATCCTAAGGTAAGGTGGCAAATGCACCAGATCACCTGGGGAAGCAAAAATGAAAAACAAATCCTTTATTATGGTCATGTGCTCTGTTATGCTCACTTATTGGATGAGGGAGTCAAGCTGATGGACTTGGCCAGCAAAGCAGAGTATCTGTAACCAATCCAGCTGCAGCATTTATAATTGATATATTGTCTTTCAGCCATTTACTTTGCTATGATATTACAGAATCAAGGCTCAATGAACTCTTTTTGAGCAGATCCATGAGAATTCACTACTAATATTTGTTTTCATAAAATAATTACTACAATGAGAAGTGTGATGTGTTTTACATCCACTCACAGTGTGAAGAAGATAGACTGAAAAGGCCTGGGCATTTTTTTCAAAATCCTAAGAGAAAAGCTCTCAGTTTTTATTTGTCAAAACTTGGGAAATGTGAAGGCTCAGTAGATATCATTTTCTTATTTTCATTTTAAATGAAAATCTTCACAATTACAATTAATAACCCCAAATCTAGAGTAGAATGACCAAATTGTTTTAAATGGATGTATGAGTTTAAAGGCTATAGTTTTAAAGAAATTTCTGAATAAACCAGAAAAGCATTCTTGTCCCAATATAATGACATTTGCTTAACATCCATCACAGAATCATAGAATCAATCATAGAATGGCTTGAGCTTGAAGAGACCTAAGAGATCATTTTGTTTCAACCCCCCTGCCATGGGCAGGGACACCTCCCACAATCATCACTGTATTAAAACCATTAATAATTTTCTACCACTACAACCATCAACATACTGCTGTTTTGCATCAACAAAATGCATTGGGGCTGGCACCCTAACTCTTGCATATTCTCTTCTGTTCTGTATTGACAAGGAAGCCTCTTATTCACTATTTTCCTTGATTCCTGGGCATTTCTGTGCAAGTCTGGTGATGGCAGCATGCTCATTCCAGAGGATTTGCTTTTGTGAGTCTACTGAGTTCAAACAGGTGCCTTGGACTTGCTGTCTGGAATCAGGCAGGGGTAAGTGTTGCTTTCCACATACCTGTACATTTATTAGACCTGCTGCTGAAATCAGATTGGCTTATTTATTCTTTCCCTGCCTGTTAGGCATTCATAAAGTTGCTTAAAGAAAATGACAGGTCATCAGGCACATAATGACATTCCCCTCTAAAAATATTCAATGGTGTAACCTCATGTATATATGAAAAAAACCCCACTGTTATAAGAACATTCAAGAACAGTATTTCCCCTTCTTTACAGACTTATGCAGATACATAGATTCCTTTTTGTGGCTGATATCAAAGCCATAGTCTCATCTACAGATGGGATGCATCCCAGATGTTTAAAGTAGAAGACTTTTGGCACTAATATACCTGTGTCTATATAAGCTATTTACAGCAGTAGAATTTAAGGCTGACCTGTGCCAGTGGCATAAACAGTAAATCAGGAAAACACTTCTTCATAATAAAACAATCTATAATAATTTCATTTTTCGTAACCATTCTAAAAGCTGTCCAATGATCTAAAATAAAACAGGTTCTTTGTTTTCTCAGGTAAGTCAAGGCGCTGTGAATCAAATCTTACCTAAAAGACTAACAGCATCTATTCTATCCATAATCTCAGGTCAGAGTAAGAGAATTTCTGAGAAGTTAACATTTGGACAGAATCACTGGGTTTTTTCCTATCAAAATCCCCCAGGCACTGTCTGACTCCATATGTTTTATTCCAGCTACAGCTCCAACAGAGATGCATGGTACATGGTATTTAATCCCCATAGAGTAAGATGTGCATGTATAAAGATTAGGCCGACATACACCACAGAAACATTTATGTAAGGTTGGAGAGAGAGGGGGAGGTTTGTCCTTATAATCATACTTATTGTCATTTGAAAAAAGAATTGTGGTAACATTAATTGGTTTTACCCATTTACCTTACTTTCCTACAGTACCTTTCATGCCAAACACATTTGGCATATGAAACCAATTTCAGCTGAGACAGTAATGTACCTGACGCTGGAGTAAAGTACATCAGGATACGGACATATGAACTGGCAGGTGCCAGCTCACTCTGCTGAACTACAGGCATTGAACTGAGCTGCTCAAGAGTATGTCTGTGCTGCCCAACAGCTTTGTTTCCCCCTCAGCACCCAGACCCCAATCCCCTGGCCATCCACACTGCATCCCAGTTATTTTGGTTTTGGTATCCCTTTTGGACCAAGTCCTTAAAAAATGCAGTTGTGGGGGCAGTTTGCTCTAATAACCATTCTCTGTGGGTGCAAGGAGGAAACAGTCTGGATAGGGAATGCTCGTATCACTTGCTCACTATGGCTGTATCTTTTGCAGCATTATGGTATCTTAAATAAGGAGTCTTATTGCTACCCACTCCTCTCCAGTGGAGCAGAGAAGCAAGAGATGCTGCTCCCACGTACCTGTCTCTGCTTGGTAATGAAGGTGGTGAGGGCCTTCATTTGGCTTCCATGGATTATTGTCATGGCCCCAGTGAAGGTGGGAGAAAAGCACAGCTCTGAAAACTTTGTGAGTAACTATAATACCAAAAGTAGTACCTTCCCTCTTGTCAGGGTCTTTGGAGACTGCTAGGGTCAGAAAGTAGAGTGTCTCTTATGCTCCCATGGTTGCCCCTCCCTGTGAAATAAGGGTCCTTCAGCCCCAGCAGAAGAAAACCAGTTTTCTACGCTGAACCCCCATCCCTATTTCCCACAACAGGCCTTTTCCTGAGATTTCCATCACCCTAACACTGGCTGTGGCAGGCTCCTGCCAGGCAGCACAACACCCACTGCTTTATTAATACCAGAAAGGTCATTTCACACTCATTCCCTCTTACTATTGCATTTTCTCTTTTATGGTTGGCTTGTCAGGAAGGAGCTTGTGTGGAGCAGAAGCCGAAGCATGGCTTGTTGGCAGTTTCCCCCGACTGCCTCGGAAAGCCGCTTCTGTATCTCAACACATCGCTACTTCTCAAGAGCAACAGACATGCATGGACTATAAAAGATGAGTGTAAGAAAATTTGTTTTCATGCTGCTGTCTAGACATTTCTCATGTGTATTTAAGAGCTTCAGGCTATGTAAAAAAAGATTTTTGCTTCCTACCTAAATCTACATAAGAAAGCATAGTCAATAATCTGTGTAAACAATATGCAGTCATTTTACTGTAATTTTGTAAATGTCTGGGGGCAAAGTTCCAATAGGATTGCAGTAATGAGAAACCAGAGAGTGTAACTTTTCTCTAAAGTTGGAAATGCAATGCACTATCACTGACATGGCTTACACAGAGCACTCATTATTTGATATGATGTACACATTTTCCTACCACAGTAAGTGCCAGTGCTCCTTCTCATCTGCAAGAAGCATCTTTCCTTGTAACTGCTTATGAAACAAAGCAAATCATTAGAATAATTTGAAAAGAAAAAAATTGAGAATGGAACTTTTCTTCTTTACTAGGATTGAAACAGTCTCACAGGATGAAAAAAAGTCTTTGATTTTTAAGAGCTAATGTATTTCTGACTTAAAACCACAGTTTTTGAAATATAACCACAGGCGTTCACTTTTGCCATTCCTACATCAATTCCAAAGATATTTCTGAGAAGATTAAAAGCCTCTTCCCATATCTATGGGTTACTTGGAAAGACTGTTTCTCATCCTTCTGGACACAACACTGTAGATTTTTTTTTGGTTTCTTGCTGTTCAGCTGAATGATGATTTTTTCAGGCAAAGTTTCAAGATGGTTCATTGCCTTTGATGCTCTAATTACCTCTTTTCAGCTGTGTGTGTGCCTTATTAGTAATGAAAGCCAACCTTTCAAGTGTATGAGCACTGCAAATGAGTTTGTTTAATAATTCATGCATTTTGGCTTAACTAGTACAAAAGATATTCTAAAACTATAGTTTTCTGATGTGTTTTTTTTAAAAAAGGAAATTTGCTGTCTTTAGAAACACTGAGCTTGTACACAAATAATAAACATGCAGTCAAATCTGAATGCAGCAATTTAAGCCAGAGCCACCTCAGGTTTGGTTTGTTGTTTTGTTTTGTTTTATTTTTGAGTGGCCAACCCTTGAATGAATTATTTAGTATAGCACATTTAAGAAAATGTTAGCTTCAACAAATATTTGTAAACAAATTCCAAAAGTCACTTACTATGATATTTATGATAAGCAACACATTCTACGAAAAAGGGAATGTTTTCTGAGTTAATGCAGCACTGGGCAAAAAAAATTATTTACCCTTATTTCAGTAAAACTAAGATGATATAAAACATCTTGCAAAAACAATAGACATTTTCATCCTTCTCCTGGTGGTGAGCTTCAGGTATGGGAAAGGTAGGGATGAATTTGACAGGCTACATGGAGGAAAAAATACCACTGCTCATCTTTTCTGGAATTTTGCTCAAGATAACTATCCTGTTTGCAGAACTAAACCAAGATGAGATGCACTCCTTTTTCCCCAAAGATCTACTTCATACCTCTTTCAAATGCCAGGGAGCTGGCATGTATTTTTGCTTTCATCTGCTCCAGAAAAATCTGAGAATTTGTGCTATATTCAATACAAAGATCAGCACAGACTGCAAAAATGATGCTCTTACCAAACTTTCCCATGATAGCTGTATGCATTTTTCTCATGAATCATAACTTCCACTAAAGGAAAAGCCAGTTGTCTTCACAGCACTCCAACACAAATACTTCGGTGATGTTGAATGTCTTATGATTTTCAAGTTTTGGTTGTCATGTGAAGGAAAATCCATGTCATTTGAAATATTATTTTAGAAAAATTTATAAAGTAGGACAAGTGACTATGACAGGATGGCTTATTTAACAAAGGTAAGAATAAGACTGGGTGAATAGGGCATTCACACAGATTACTTCAGTAGGTGAGTGAGTAAAAATGCTCTTAGAGAGTTCACTGGCTTGAACTCACAGGGGCAGAGATCATGTCAGAATTGCATCCATGGGTGAGGTGCCTTGCTGATGTGGTTATGTTGATTTGGGACCCAACTATATGACTCTTCATGACACTGTTCAGTGCTGGGGTGTGTACAAGTGCTGGTGAAGATAGAATGCTGCTGCACTGGGCATCTCTTGGCTTGTCCTAAGTTTGGAAGGGGAAGCACTGCTGGAGTATTGTGTTTACTTTTGAAAGGAAGTGAGGGAGACAAAGCTGTTGATAGACAGTTTTCCATTCAGCTTTATGCTGATTGAGAACTTTAGTAGGGTTTTCAAGCTCACTAGCACAATTAATAAATTGGTGAAGCTTTTGCTGATACTCAGGCTGTTTTTCAGGGAAAAGATTGACTTTAGGAAAAGCTTAGATTAGAAATGAGGAAAGAGTGGAGGGTTGGCAAGGCCAAGGTGAGAGTTTTGATGAAAAAAAGAGTACAAGCAATGTTCAGAGCTCTTTGTCACTTCAAAAACTGACACACCATTAAAAGATAGCAGGCAAAGCTTTCTTAGACAGCAGCAGCTTGATCTGAAGCTGAACTGATAGCAGAAATAACATTTCTTACAATTGCTGCTGCCAGTGTTTGAAACCTGCTTGTGCTCCCTCGCTGTCTATCTTCTGCCCATGTGTCCTGCACTGAACTCACAGAACAGTCTGCGCTGTCCTGCACACATTCCCACACCAATAGGCCGAGTCAGACCTGCAAGGCTCTCACCACACTGCAACATCGGACTTAAATATACTTAATGAGCAAAAAAGCCAACTGTTTGGTTACCTTCATCCTGTGTCCTGCTCAGCCAAGCAGGAAGGTAAATGAGATCAGTCCTGCACCTCCTTGCTTGGATGATACAGGTCTCAGGCTGGCAGTGCCTCAGTGACAAGCTCAGCAGTGGCTCTGCTCTCCTGCTGTGTTAGCCAGGAAAAGTGACTGACTGTAAAGGGAAGCAAGGGGATCCTTTCTAGATGCAAAGTCATTCCTGCCCCAAAGTGTGGAGATGAGCAGCTGCTCCCAGAACCCAGGTGAGCCTCATGGTGCCTCCCTTGACGCAGCACCTGGTCAAAGGGTCAGGTGGATACCTCTTGGAAACTTTGTTTAATGAAATGAAGAGAATCAAAACAATAGGCAGTATTTAACTTATGCCTGTATTTTGTTTTGTTTAGTTTGTTTTTTTCCACAGGATCTGTTTAGTATGGAACTGCCTTCCCAACACTCTTTAATTATTGTTATTTTCTTGTAAATGTTGCCGTAAAATGCCAATATTGAACCATAAAAAAAATTTGAAGGATGCTTTATATAACAGGGCTCCACTCTCTAAAGTCAGTACTGATCAGTAATGGAAATGGAGGTGAAATTTCCCCAGGCAATTTACTGATTGCTCAAATGACTGAGAACCTGGGCTCACTCTTGGTCAACAGAAGGACACGATTAGCAAGTTCAGGAGCTCAGACTCCTTCTGGACCCATTTCCTGGTTTTGGCTTGGATAGAGTTAGTTTTCTGGGGTTAAACCATGACAGCCCACTTTTTCAATTGAAAACCTGGATTTAATAATACTCTAAGGTGATCCAGAATAAAAGTCAAAAGGTCCAAGCACTCCCTTAAATTACAGTCTTAGTAGGCAGCCAAGTGTCAGAAGGGGAAAGGAAGGAGGGAGAAGGCAGGGCACAGCTTTCATGTTAGCCAAGAGGTTGCTGCAAGATCAGGCACATTCTCTTCCCATCTAAAGAGAAGCTTCAAGTTCTGTTTGGCTGCCCAACAAAAATGATCAAAGTGCTCAATGTTAGGGGAACGCTTTTAAACCTCCTGAATGCATAATGTTGAACAAGGCCAACAAGGTGTCTGGATGCATTTCAGCTGCTAATCTGCCCTTTGTGGCTCACACCAGTACATCTTTTGGGCTTCTCACAGTGTTTCAGCAGATGACATCAAATCATAAACAGCCAAAACACTTTAGAAAAATATGCTAAGTTTCCCATTTCTAGATGGAGAAATCAGAATCCTCTATTATCCCTTCAGGATTGTACTTGATAACTGGCAAGTTTCATTTTTCTTTCTCTATGAAAACTGCACCCTCATAGATAATTTGAAGATCTGTAACACGTAGTTAAATGTTGTGTGTTTCAGTCTGCTAAAACTGGCATTTTCATAAAAGCATTAAAAGTACCAGCTGTGTTTCACACAACAAAATAAGCACAACAGTTGCTGTTGACTACAGTCATTGGAGTTATTTCTAAAGAAACAGCAGAGTATCAGTAAAACTGTTGTTCAGGAGCCAAATTTGCTACTGATATAAATCAGAGTAGGTATATTGATTTCAGCAAGACTATACATTGATTTATACTTGCTGGAGATTAGGTTTAAGTGACTGAAAATGAGGATTCCAACTAATGTGGATCATTTTTTTTTAACTGTGATTCATTTTTTTTTATTTAAAGCTTTCTAATTCCAAGAAAAGGTGCTTAATCAAAGTGTCTTAAAGCAAAAGCGTGACTGATATAGTTCAACTGAGATCATATATCTGTACTACATCAATGTAACACGCCATGCATTTGTCTAAATGAATACTAGAAGACTTGATCATCGCATTGTTGCCTACTCCTGAAAGGTCTAATGAAACAGGAACTGAAACACAATTTTTGATTTGTATTTCTCTAAGCAGAACTTTGATCTTTCATATAGTGCTGCACTTTAAAAAGACCTGTCAGATGCTTTGTAACTTTCAGAAGTGTTTTTAAGGAGAGCTGACATATTTCTAAAGGCCTCTCTGCCACTGAGCTGGTGGTGTCAAAAAAACCCAAAACTGATCAACACCAGAGGCCAGATAAGACTTAGCCGTTATGGAGATGTGTCGATGTTCAGCCTCACAGGGTCAGTGCACCTGCAGGACTGGGGCCTTCCTGTTCTGATTTAATGCAACGTCTGAGTTATAAAAAATTGTAAAAGGGGCCTCACCATGTAAATCAATGTACACTCCAAAACAAGTCAGAAAAATTGTCAATAAATAATGAAACGATGATAAAAAAATAAAGTACGAGAGCTCTCCCTTTCCATCTTCACCTTGTCACGCAAGCTGCTTCATACATTTTTAAGGATGCTCTGAGGCAGTGCTCTCCTGCACACTGGCTGAGCTGGGAAAGCCCTGCTGGAGCCTTTGCTCAGGTGCCTCTAGTTAGCAACACTGCAGTTTTAAGACTCATTTGCTGATCCTGAGTGCAGTGAAGAGAAACTGTTCAATTATACAACACTTCAGTTGAGGGTTAAATCGATCATGACTCCATGGAAACTGGCATCCTTTACGGGTTTGTTCATGGGATATCTTGGGATATTACAGATTCAGCACAGAGGCTGGAGAGGTGAGGAGATTGACCCTTACTTACAGTTCAATGAAATCAGTGGGAGCCACTCTGTTGACCTCAACGGGCTCTGCACCATACCCGTGAAGTCAAGACTAAACCTGACCGTGCCAAGGCAACGGGTAAGCATAACACTCTACTAATAGTTATGGAGAGGTCAGGCTATAACAAGAAAATCAGTATCAGGACTGCCCTGCCACTCTGCTGAAGATATATTCATGGATGAATTACTGTAACTCAGTCTCCACATATCCATCAGTTTGAATCACCTCAGTGATGCTGACAGGGTGTGTCACTGCATTTTTGTTAATTAATCCACGGGGACCAGAAGTTCAGCTCTCACATTTAAATTAAGGATGCTAGCATAAAAAGGTGAACGTGTACATCCACATGTACATAGAGCTATGCTTTAGAGGCCAGCATATAAAGAAACTCTTACATAGATGGCAAAGACTACCACTACAGTCAGATTAAGAAAGTACTGTTACAGGAAAAGTTTATTTCTATAGTGATATCACTTTCTACTTTACTTTCAAATAATAGCACAAATGTGGCCTTTCTTGCAAGTAAGATTTGGTTTACATTTTCAGATGCCATAGTGTCTCAGTTCTCTTATAGATCCAAGTTACATGAAGGTCCTCTTGGCACAGGGGAAGTTAGCAAAGCCTGCTAGATGTGAATCCAGTTAAAGCAGTAACAACTGTAAATGATAGCATGTAACTTAAAGCAAAACTAGATCAGTTCTTTTCTGTATGGAAAGAGCTACTTCTGGTTACCTTGGGCTGACTGAAAGCCCATGCAAAAATCGCAGACACTGTGCCTCAACATTATCAAGGTGAAATGTTTTGCCATTTTCAAAATTAAAATGGCACATGCAGGCAAAACCTAGTTTTTGTAGAAGTGAGGTTTAAGATGGGGACTCTAAACAGAACTGATGTAAAAAAATGTATTATTTTAATTCAAGTGGACACAGCGTCTTTGGTTTGATTTAGATTAGCTGGTAGTTTTAGAAATTTAACCGTGCAGCTAGGACTGTAAGAACATGAAAGAAGATGAAAATTTACTGATAAATATAATCCTTGCTTTAGGCATAAAACTTCCCTCTGGATACAGTTGAATCCAATGCCTCCAAACCTACAGAAAACATGGGCAGTCTGTTTTAAGACTTGCAGCTTATTAAAAATAAAAATAACAGCAACAAAAAAAAGAGAACATGAAGCAAATAATAAACTTTAGAAAAAATAAATTAAATTCAACTTTTAAAAACTGTCACTTTTAATATGAAAGATTTTGTTGGTAATAAAGAAATAGGAAATAGGCATTCTTGAAAGGGAGTTTCCCTTAATATGCAACATTTAATATAGAAGAAAGCAAAATCCTAATAGTATTACACAGCAGCACACTTTGGGATACTGTATTTTTCCAAAGTCAGTGTTAATTTTCTAATCAAAGTAACAAATAAATTAGATAGATAGCAACAGAAAAATATAATTGTTCTGCTACACACTCCTTGTAGAGTCCTTGAGGAACTGATACCAGTTGTTTCTCTCCTCCAATAAAAAGATAAAATAAATCTTTCTAACACCAGTATCACTGAGTCATAGATGCCATTTGTAAAAATAATTTAAATTACTTTTATCATTAATGACTTGGATTTAGTTTCCAGATGTCTTGTACACTACCTATAATTGAACAGCAATTGCACAGAAACTTTGTAACAAAACAGCTGCCCTATTTAAACTCGTAAGTCATGCCAAAATAGTTTTACTTTCTGATCTCATAATATTTTAGCTTTTAATCCGAACCTGTTTAGGTTCTTTTTTTTTTTGTACTGGCAAGGTTAAAAAACTTTCAGTGTGAATCTTCCTTTCTGTAAATCCACCAGAAAAATTATGTGAGCCAGTGATTCCAAGTACGTAGTCATGTCAAATTAAATGCAGAATTAAATGATTTTCACCCCTCCAGAACATTCAGCTTTTCACAGCAGAAGGAGAAAAAGCTCCTGATACTCAACAGATATAAAACCTGAGACAGGATAAAGGCAATTTACTCTCATCACTGATGTGCCATGTCTATGATAAGAAGCAAAGGGCACAGTCTGTCTCTTTGTGACATGTTCTTAGTCTTCCAATACAGCAAAGGAAAATAAAAAGAGTGTTCAGGCACAGGAGAATATGGAAACATTAGAGATGCTCATCTAGGGGAATGATTTCAGGATATATTGTGTATATGTAAGTATACATACAAGTAAGTTAACATACAAGTTAAGAGTATGTACTACAGTTAAAAACATTGGCAAGATGTTTTTTTCCCCACTTAAAACTGTTCTGCCTGTCTTGCTGTTTTCCCACCTCCCTATTTTGACTTGTCTCCTTATGTAGTTTTCTCAAAACTGGACCTTGGTCTGCAGTTGTGGAGTCAGGATGGTGATTTCTTTGTTCTATATACATATTTTACACAACACATGTATACATATATATATTTTTTTATATATACACTATTGTATTTGAAACTAGACAGTGCAAGTGTAGAACTGAAAAAGAAAACAGTCCATATGTCAGCCATTTTGTACTTTGCTGTGGGATCTCTGAACAAAAAAAATATCGCAAGTAGATTCCCCATCATCTTCAAGAAATTCAGTTTTGGATCTGGAAACTGTGGAACTGTGCAATTCCAATTTCGGTCAGTGCAGAATAACATAATAGGAAAAGGAGTCAAAAGGTGAGCTGGAAGCCCTAAGTCAAGAGTCACAGCGGCTACTGAATCCCCTGTGGCCAAATCTGTATCAGATTCAATTACTGCTGCAGCTTATAGAGCACTGTCAGCAACTTTGCAATAGAAAGCAAGTCTCTAAATAGACTCCATCACTGTGTCAACACTTGCCTAAATCAAGTAGTACGAAATAACTCCTTCACCCTTGAACTCATAGATCAGTGGAAAAGAGTACACATCTCTTTATCTCAGGTTACAGGGATGACAATTGGAAATATACTGTCCTTTCTATTACTGTAGCTTATTTTTAGCTGTAGTGACTTACTACCAGAAAAGAAGATTTGTTTCTTACCTTGGGTGTTCAAAACACCATTTATGAGCTGCAAATTATGTGCAGGCTGTATTTTAAGGGACCATTGTAAATATTTAATAAAGGACTTGCATACTGTAGCTTAAGGCTTGTCTACAAACTAAGACTTTGCCATTCAAGTTGGCAGGATTAGTCAGAGCAACAAGAAACTTGTAAATTGGGTTAAGAATGCCAATTAAAGCATCTTAAATATTGAAAGAACTTGAGCATTCAGGAAAGCTGGAGAGGTTAGATCGGTGTTCTTTTCTAGTACATGTGCAGTAGGCTTAGGGCTAGACTCAGGCTGCTTGACTTAGGTGCCCAACTGAAAAACCCAGAACAAAAAAGTGTCCATACTTGCTTATTTAGAGCTTGACTGAAAACAGGCCTGTTCTGTCCTCCAGATGCTGTGAGAAGGCAATGCCTGCCAGCCAAATCTCCTCCTTTGGGATGGAGAGGCTGAGCAGGAGGGCTGGCAGACAGAGGATGGATCTGTGTCCTTGTACATCAACCAACAGCTCAAGGATGGCAGGGGAAAAATGCTTCCAGTGGAGCAGGGACTTAGCAAACCTGTGCTCCTGCCCTTGTGCAGGAGCCTTGTACCCTTGTAGGGACCCGGGAAAGCACACAGGAAAGCTTTCCTAGGAACGAATGGGATGTTCTTGCCATCTTCATGGCTACGAAATCAGTCTCTGGAAAATCTTTCAGAGTCTGCCTGGTTGCAACTGCCTTTTCTCCTCACCCACATGCCGGTTTCTTTCCAAACTGTTTCCCTTCATCAGCTGAAAGTTTGTAGAGGAGGTTCTGAGATACATAATCTTGGGATGCTTTAGATTTCAAAATCTCCTAGTCTGATATACCCAGTGAATGATATCTCATCTCTGAAAGTGTATCTCAGATGTTGTTACTCCTTCAGGGTTTATACGTTAATGTGATTTCCAAAGAGGCAAGGAAGTGGGATTGTCAAAATGATCTTGTACTTGTTTTCTAACAAGTCCAAGTCAAGCTAACCCTTATGGATAGTGTCTTATATTTCAACAAGGTTTTTTTTTAGTGCTGGTCAGCATCAGAAAAAAATGTAATCCGGGGGCGGCTAAGTTTTGCAGTACTGCTGTGAAATGGAGATTCTGCAAATAGTAAAAGACCTGATAAAAACTTTCTAGATATTTCCTATTCAAGCACCGGTCAGGTATTATTTCTTCCAAGCATGAATTCCATTGGTAGAGGATACTAGTAAGTGGCCTGTCCACAAAAATACATAAATAGCACTTGGAAAGCATAGAAATATAAAAACATTTTCTAGTTAATAGCTGTTCTTTTCTCAAGCACAACAACTTAGGAGTAAAAAGAGGAAAAAACCCAAGAGGTTTCCTGGATGAGGCTATTACCAAGATTTAAAATTATAATATGGGTATCTATTTTTAATAAACTGCTACTGCAATGTTTATTGCAGTTAAGAATAATTGTTATGATAACTCAAGTTGTGGTTAATATTTTTTAAACAGGAAAAAGAAACATCATTACAAAACTTTTTCAACCTCCACAATTATCTTCCACTTTTTTACATTACAAAGTCTATGATGGCACAGAGGGATGTAGAAAGAGAGCATATTTCTTTCCAGTTTCTGTCTCACACAGTTTCTGAATTCAAGATTTGAATAACAACTTTGGAGAACGAAGGACTAACTCATTTGTCAACCTCACAGGTAAACTTTGGGTAACAACTGTTGAAAATTCTGAATATTAATATTAAAAAGTGTCTCAGTTTTGATCTGGAAGGACCTAGTGTACTGTTGAGATGATGGCCCAGTATGCCTATTCCTTGAGGACCTGGCCTTGCTAACCAAACTTCTAGTTAGTGACAAATGTGGAGGGAAGAACATTAATCATAATCCCAAACTTCCAGGAGTTTTGATATTGAGAAAGATGCAATACTAAAAAAGTATTGCCATAATTTTTATGCCATGAAGAATTTTAACACTGCAAAGAGGCTGGGAATTGAAGACCCGCCTTTCTACAGAATATGATTTATCTCACATGTTTAAAATACTGCTGAGTTATCTCTACTCCTTCAATTTTCTCTTAATGTGCCTCCTGGGACACATGACTATTCTGATGACTTACTAGGAAATGTCACCATTTGCAGTGGGTCATCTTCAAAGCCTAGGCAGATTAGGTCTGCCTTCTCTGTGAAGTCCACAAAAACCCATGTGCTGGCCTACATCCTTCCTTTCATTTTTTGGAAGCTTTGCAAAGTTATTGTTAAGCAGCAATTTCAATTTGCTTGATGGTTTATAGTGTGTTATTATAAAAGAAAAAATATTGATGTTATTGTTGATGTTGAAGCAAAACCTACAAATAAAAAAGTTCTCTTTTTCCTAAAATCTGTCAATGGACTTGTAAAGTTCAGAATGCAGGGAAGCATAAGATGTGATTTCAAAATACTGAATGTAGGAATTAATTAAAAAATCTTACTTCCCTGATCCATTTCCCGTAGCTATGACTTTTGAAAAGTTTAAGAAAAATTCAACTCCTAAAATATTTTTTATTGAAGACTGTTTAATAACACCTTCACTCTAAATTTGAAAGTTTTGGCCTCATGTCAAGACAGTAATGAAGAAAACACCTATAGCTCCTTGCTGTACAGACAACTAGAAGTAGTTTCATGTCTGAGAAAGCTGATTGATATCCAAGGATTAACTCCTCCAAGCTCAATGTGCAGAAACTCTGGCAAAAATGCCAGGAGACCCACACAGATGAACAAGAAGCTCCTGGCAAAACTCAGACACAAAGAAGGAGTACACAAGAGGGTGAAAGCAGGGATGGAACCTGGAGGGAATGTCTAAGCATGCAGAAATGTGGTTAGGAAAGTCAACGTCCAACTGGAGTGGAATCTGGCCAGGGATGTCAAAGAAAACATGAAAGGCTTCTATAAATATATAGATGACAAAAGGAAGGCCAGGGAAAACATGGTCCTGCAGCTGAATGGAGCAGGAAACCTAGTGACACAGAAGATGGAAAGGGCTGAGGTAATGAATGCCTTATTTCCCTCCATCTTTACTAGCAAGACCAGACTTCAGGAATCCCATGTGGAAGACATCAGTGGAAGAGTTTGGAGCAAGGAATACTTACCCTTAGTGGGCAAGGATCATGTCAGGGAATATTTGAGCAAACTGGACATATGTAAATCCATGGACCTTGATGGAATACAACTACAAGTGCTGAGGGAACTGGCAGATGTCATTTTGAGGCCACCCTCAATAATCTTTGACTGATCATGGTGGTTTGGGAGAAGTGTCTGAAGGCTGGAAGAAAGCAAATGTCACTCCTATCTTCAAAAAGGACATGAAGGAAGACCCAGGAATCTACAGGACACTAAGCTTCATCTCCTATCCCTAGGAAGGGGATGATGCAGCCAATCCTGGAAACCATTTTCAGGCACACAAATAACAAGAAGGTGATCAGGAGTAGTCAGCATGGATACACCAAGGAGAAGTCGTGCTTAGCCAAACTGATAACCTTCTGTGATTAAATGACTGGCCTGGTAGATGAGTACTGATAACCTTCTGTGATTAAATGACTGGCCTGGTAGATGAGTGGAAGGCAGTGGGTATGGTGTACCTTGACTTCAGCACAGCTTTTGACACTGTCTCTCATAAGATTTTTCATGGAGAAGTTGATGAATTATGGGCTGGATGAGCAATAAGGTGGAATGAAAACTGGCTGAACAGCTCGGTCTAGAGGATGGTGATCAGAGGAACAGAGTCTAGCTGGAGTAACTAGCCAGGGGTCAATATTGAGTCCAATCCTATTTAACATCTTCATTAACAATCTGGATGCTGAGTGTTCCCTCAGCAATTTTCCACTAGGAGTGGCTGATACACCAGAGGATTGTTCTGCCATCCAGAGGGACCTGGCCAGGCTGGAGAAATGAGTTATACCTCCCCTTGCTGATCCGCATGAAGTTTGTGTCCAGCTCTGGGCTCATCAGCACAAGAGAAATACGAAGCTACTGGAGAGAGTCCAGCAAAGGGCCACTAAAATGACTAAGGGACTGAAGCATCTCTCCTATGAGGAAATGCTGAGAGAGCTGGAACTGTCCAGCCTTGAGAAGAGAAGGCTGTGGGGGATCTCATTAATGTATGGAAATACATGAAGGAGGCTGCAAAGAGGATGCAGACAGGCTCTTCTCATTGGTACCCAGTGACAACATCAGAGGCAATGGGCACAGATTGAAACAGGGGGCTCTGTCTGAACATCTCAAAACTTTTATTTACTGTGAGGGTGACTGGCACCCAGAGAGGTTGTGGAGTTTCCATCTTTGGAGATACTCAAAACCCAACTGGACATGTTCCTGGACAACCTACACAGGTGATCTGGCTTATGTGTGTGTGTGGGGTTAGACCAGATGACCTCCAGAGGTCCCTTTCAGCCTCAACTATTCTGTGATTCTGTGATGCAGTAACTCCAGCTGAAACGTAGAGATGTGTAATAGAGTATGATACATTTGGCACTCTGAATTATGAAAAAATAACCATGCCAAATACCCACATATTTCTGAAGTCCCAGTGCATGTCTTAGATTCAGTACACCAAAATAACTTGTTTCCTTATTTACTATTTACTGAGACATTAGGTATGATTGTTCTATTTTTCTTTATAATTTACCAGTATTGTTTCATGGCAAAATGCTTGCATTTTTATCTCCCATGTCTGAGCTGACCTCATGAAACTGATCCTCGTTTCTGTAAACTAAATGTTGGGAGGAAGGTGTAGAAATCTAGAAGTCAGAACCAGTTCTGACTGCTGACCTGAGTGTATCTGCAGCACCAGCGGACTGGAAGGAAAAAGGTCTATTACATGATTTACAGTGGGCCAGAATATCAGGCAATCAGCTATTACACAGTATTAATTACAGAGTTACATACATGCAATGTGCATAAGTTCTGAAAAGACAGTCCTAATTCATAGTTATAGTTCTAGAAATGATCAATTACTAAGTTTGCCTAGACATCTGATGAGCTATCTAAACATCATTCAAGCTCATGGGGTGATCAAATGTTTTGATTCAGTTTCTGAATGATAACGATATGGAAGTTGGGAACATCACAGCAAGATGATGTTCAGCCCCCAGAATACAAGTCACTGAATCTTGATCACCCCTTTTGCTCCTCCAACAAAAAAATATTCAGATTGTCTACTACTAGTCATTAACTATCTCAGCTTGGAGCAATCTGAGGTCTCAAATGCTGCCTGTTGAATAAAGCAGATGGATTGATCAGCAGGCTTGACTACACAGGTAGACTAAATCCTATGAGATGCTCAGGAAAAACATGGGAACAATCAGTGACATGAGTTGGGATGCCCTCAGAAACTCACAGGAAGGTCTTCTGAAGCCAAGCCTCAGGTGGCCTAACGTGTTTCTTGCTCATACCAAACAATTATGGTAGGAACAAGCTAAGAAATAGGTGCTGTAATAGCTCAGTCAGTTATGGTTGACAAAGTCTTCATGAGTAAACTCCATTGTTTCCCTTCTTGACTAAAGTTACAGCCTTGTTATTGGGTAGATTGGTTTCAAAATGTCCTATTTATCAAAATAAATTTTGTTACAGTGTTTTCAAAACTGTCTTATAATTGTCAGGTATTGTTTTGAAAACCAAATACTACTTATTGTAGGCTCCTAAAGAAATTATTGAAAGCAACAAGAGATCGAGATGGAGGAGAAGAAGAACAAAGCACCGTAAAAACAGGTAAATGTTATCTTGAAACCGACTTCAAGGAAGAATAAAGATGTGCTAAAGCACAGTTATTGTTTAATTTCAGATGTTCTCATCTACTTAATCTAAATAGCTTAACTTTTTTATTTCTTCTCCATGTTCACAAATGTAGAATTACTTTGATTAATTGTATTTTAATTATTAATCACCTTTGCAGAGTTTCTGAAGTAGTGGGTGAAAGAAGAAAGATGCCCAGTAAGTCTTCCCTCACTGATTTGAACACTAAAAATATTGGTCTGTCTGCTACTACTGAAAATTCTTTCTATCCATGTGTTTTGTTTAAAGCCCTTCATAAAGTAACCTTTAATAACCTATCATTTAATATTTATGTGCCAACATTCAAGTTGCTCCAATGGAATGCTCAATTTTTTTATTTTTTTTTTCAAAAATTTGAAGCTAATTATTAATTTCACAATATATTTCACTTTCTTACTGCAAAGGAAAGCTAAAGCTAATCAAGATGGGCAAATAAAAATTCAAGCCATTTAAGCTAATAGATTTAAAGATAGCTACAAGTCTGTACTTGTACTTGCACTAGAGGGGCTCTGATAATGTTCCAACACTGGAAGCTTTTAATTCAAGCACAGGGACCAAATTTTGGTACTGTATGCCCTCAAGAAAATCATCTGTATGTGGAATATATTAGAATGCTTCCAAACACTTAATATGCATAAATAATGTACTTGGAACATGAAAGGGAGTAAGCTATTTGTTAAAGAAATGATAAAAAATGTTTGTTGACTGACTGGAAGGAGAGGGCTGCAATTTTGTCATAGCTGTGAATGCAGATACTTCCCCTTAGCAGATCAAGGACAAATATTTATCTTCCTTTTTGAGTTAGAAATGAAAATTATTTCTATCTTTATCTATTTCTGCACCTCCTAGGTTCTATTCTGTGACTACACAGAAAACAGTAATTTCTCTCACTATTCTATTTCCTACTTATTTTTGTTCTTATCTATCTGTATGATACACTAATTTCCTGGGTGGTGTATTATAACTTTCTACCTTCTGCTTGGTCTTTTTCTTCCCATATCTTTTTAGCTTTCTCTAGCATATATTTATGCTTTCTTTTCAGTGTCAGGTTTTGATTTTGAATGACTTTTCCAATACAATCATCTATCTTCCATTCCTCTGTCCTCACAACTGCTTTTCCACTTATTGTGCATATTAAGCAAAAGACCACAGTTTATTCACTACTCTTTTTTACATATATGAGTACTACTGTTTACTTTTCTTTTTTATATAAGTAGCCCCACCCATCCAGGCAAACAGATATACTAAATAAAAATAAATTAAATCATGTTTTAAAAAAACACACAAATATAATCATGCTTTTTCCCTATTTGAATCCTCCTCCAGAATATTACATGATGTATTCTGTAACAAGGACTGACAATCCTCTGAGAAGAATTTATAATATGTTTGATCTCAGAGTACCACAAATAATCTACCTATGCTACTATGCACTAGGGTATCACTTGAACCATTATTCTTTTTGAAATGGAAATTTCATTGAGCCCAATAGATGGATGTCCCTCGGGCATCTTCAGTCAGTAAGAAGTTGGAGTGGATTTAAATTTATCTGAGGGTAGAAGGCCCCATATCTCTTGAGCAATTCAACTGTCTTAATTTTCTCCATTTTTTTAATTCTCCCTCTTATAGATAATCCTAATTTGACATTAGGAGATGTTAAAGGGAGTATAACAGCTCAACAATATCACCAGAGGATTATTAAGTCTTGACAAGATGCTACAAGGCAGAAGGTATAGTACATCTTCTGCAATCTATCTTTATGAGCTGTTCTGATAGCAAACCTTTGCTCTCAAGCACAAAGTATTGCTGTAAGACACATTTTATTAGTGGGTGGTTTGAGCTGGAGATGGGCATATGTGCCCCATATGGTCTTATTTACCCCAGAAGGGTCTGTTGCCTGACAGCTGCAGCTGTAGAGGAGTAGATTTGATGGCCTAGACAGTCCCTTTCTGTTCCTAAATTTCCAAGTTCCTCATTTTTCTGTACATGGCAGAATATATGAAAATGTTATCTTAGCTTGGACCAAAAGCAATTATCTCTGTAAGTAGTTACAGGATATATTGTGCACTTTCTTTCTTCCTTGTGATATACCCTCTCTTCTTAACCAGCCTAGGTATGGGGTGAATGCTCACCCCAAGAATGAAAGTATTACCTCGAATGTCTCACCTGGTCGATGTGCCTTTGGAACTGCCATGTTCATCACTCGCCCTCCATCCTGAGGTTTGGGGGGGGATGCAGTAAACCTGCAGATCCCTGACTCTGACGGCGTGCTTGAGGTTAGACTGTCTGTGTAGTCATTAGTCCCTGCCGTGAGCTGCTCCGATGATGTGTCTGATATGAAGCACTCTGTAATGGTGAACTTGGCATGTCTCAGCTGCTCTTCCATTTTTGCATGCTCATATGCTCTCGCTAGCTCTTCGTACGTTGAGGAGGCACTTTCTGTGGAGACCATGCTGCTTCTTGCTCGATCTAAACACAAGAAATATTTGTAGTTGAAAAAAGAAAACATCTGCACAATCCTTTTTGGAAGAAAAGCTATGAACATTATAGTACATCTCAATAAAATGAAGAGCCCTTGAAATTATCAAGGTGATGTAAATGAGTCCGCTTCACTATAAATGTCTGCACAATTTTTAGTTCAGTCAGTTAACTTGATAATTACAGATTAACTAAAGTGAAGACTTATTCTGCTAGAAGCATTATCTAGCTTAGCATTAAATTTGTGGTTTAGAAGAAATAAACTTTAATACATGAAAAATGTTAGTTTGCTTGCTTTGTTTTTTTTTTCTAAAAATTCTTTAAAAGTTAAATGCCTTAAAAATGTTAGAAACCCACAAACCAGATTTAGCAAAATGAGGATCAGCTTCTTTATGTATCTTTTTTTTATGCACATCAGAAATACTTATGTGAGGTGATGTCTAGGTGAAAAAGGATAGTCTTTTTGTACCCATTTCAAGTTTGGTTTGTTTTGGGTTTTTTTTGAGAAAGCCTTGAGGACAAAGGTCAAATATAAAGGCAGTGTCTCTCAGACATTGTCTCTGACTGTCTGAGACACCAAGTATAACGCTAACTCATTTTATATGGAACAAAGATCTTAAAAATGCAGTATTTCTTGGTAGCTACCAGCCTGCAGTAATTCAGGTGCTTTTTTCAATGTCACTGAAGCTAATGAGGTCTTCATATTTGACGCACATGCTATTATGGCCCACAGGCTGTTCTCCTCTGTTGTTGAGCTTCTGAGAATATCAGTTTTTCTTAAACGAGCACTACTGTTGAAGATGGAAATGGATACTGATACATTGAAAAGTATTATGGAAATTCATCACTCATTTCTGTGAGGACAAATCTCTGGTCTGTTGCACCCATCACTGTTTGCACACATCACCCACTTCAGTGGGCTAGCAAAGCAGAGGACTTTCAAAAGTTCTGTGGGCAGAAGTCATGTTTCATCACAAGATCTGTAAAATTTACGACATTGTTGGTGATGTTCAATAAACAGGCACAATGTAATAGCTAATTCATAAAAATGGGGCTCCTATAGCAGCCAGAGGCAACTGTGTTGTTATTGCAAATCTTTATCTTTTTTATTGTGTGCCTTGCATTGCTCTTCATTGTGCACAAAGAACAACACTCCTGACACTTTTAAATAGGACCATGCATTACTTAAAATGACAAGTACTTCTATAATATGCTGGAAGTTGCTTAAGATTTTGAGCTCACCAGAACTTAAACAAGACTTTTTTTTTTTTTTCCTCTACGGGAAACATAATTCTGTTTTTCACATTTAATTTGTAATACAGAACAAAATAATATCTTCCTAAATTTCTAATTAATTGGAAACTCCTGGAAGGCTGCTGTTGCTCAGTGCCATAGAGCACTGTCTGTAAATAAGATGATCATGCAAAGGTCCTGGCTTGGTCCATGAAGCTCAGAACCTGCAGCTTCACATGTCCCATGCCCTGGGGAGATTATTATAGGAAGAATCCACTTGAACTCCTACTTTACATTCAGTTAAAGTTCACCAAAGCCCAGGGTGAACTTCATGAAACCTAGATGCATCAAAAATTTTCTAATGGCCTCTAGTTTGAACATTTTAACTTAGTAGTAGCTATGACTTGATACAATACATTTCTCCTAAGCTTAAAAGCTACTGCTTTGTAAACCTGGAACTGTTTTGATAAGAAGTGCTATACATTGCCAAATATCAACTGCATCAACTAGATTCAGAAATTTAAACTCCATATTGGAAAAGTGATCAAATGTGCACATTAGTTCAACTGATTCTTGAACATATAATTTAGCTACATCTATTATAATGTTTATTTAGAAGTTTTAAACATCTGAAGAACTTAATTAATGTGACTTTATTCCTTTTGCAGAAACCAAGTACAATGATAGAGCTACATTTTGGCACAAGGAAACCTTTCTTGAGCATGATCTAAAGCTTGCTATCCCTTACATAAATTGCTGTGTGTTCAAGGGTAGACACAGAGTGGGAAAGCTATGGCTATGTTAAAACATATGAAGTCTGTTACAAAATTGCATGTAGTTTGTCTGTTAAACCACACAGCAAATTGAATTCTTTGCCCTTTGCCATGTGCATTGGAAAATATCCTTAGTTGACAAAGTGCTGGAATACACAGAAGTGCACCTGAAATAGCGAATGTATACAAAAAGGGCTTCTGAGATAACATTTGCTATTTATGTATGTATCTGTACAGCTATTAGAGTTAAACCTTAAAGCCTCGTGATAATTCTAGCTGAAGAAATCAGGATGAAGTGTGTCAGCTGGCTAGAGCTATCTATTGAGTGCCATTATCCTACGGAGGCAACATAGAGGTCTACAAGTTTAAGAGGATGAACTGCAAAGATGAGAACTCCAACCCATAGGTTACTGGACGTAAGGGAAGTCAGGTGCTTGCTCTTATAAAGAGAATAAAAACAGTCATACTGGTTTTCATGGTGAAAGGCCAGTCACACTTAATGCTTTGTAGCTTTAACACATAGTTTTTCACATGACAGATACTTTTCCCCTAAAATCAGGATAGAAGACAGGCAATTCCTTCTGAGAAGGCCAGAGTTATCCTGAACTTCCTTCTGTCAGGCATACCTTTGAATATTATTTTACCTTTCTTTATATTTAACCTTCATTAGATTTACTTTGTGACTATTCTTCTGCTTAATCATTTAGTCATTTATTTGCCCTTTTTTTTGTCACTTGTTCAGTGTAGGACAGAGGAGAAAGCTGGGGTGGTTTTTTTTTGGTTACAATTTCATTTATAATGTGAAGACATCAAGAAGAGAGGAAGAATGCAGGCAGAATATGTATTCAGTGTCTCCTCACTTATCATCTAGAGGAATAAAACCTAGGCTGTTTCTCAGGAAAATCAGAGCTAGCTGCTGCAGTATTCAGGTATATGATTGAATTTTGATTTGGACTCTAATTACAGATTTTTCCTTCTCACTTTTTCCACTTAGAATAAAACCTATGAAGACAACACTTGAATGTGGAAAAGAAAATGCAAACATCAATGTAGCTTAAACCTTAAAACCATTCCACCTATAATTTGGGCATATTCTTGGTTGCTAATACTGCCCCTTCCTGGTCAATGCCATTTCATGCAGCAAATTCTCCTGCTTTTTCCTTCAGAGAGAGGAAGTGCAGCACTTTGGCTACAGGAAAAATTACCACCATATCTTTCAAAGGACCCTAGTATACATGTGTGGCACGAGGAAGCACATGCACAATATCTATTATCATTAGCACTATATGCATTTGTGGTACCCCTTAAAAATAGCCTATAGAAAAACACCCTAGCAAGAAAAAATTAATGACACCTAGGCACCATTGAATTTCAAGGACTGAGATAGTTACTGCAACTCCTGCTGTCCCATTTTCACACCTCAGCCCTCCAGAGAGCCCTGTACCTGTGTCCTGTGAGGGGCTGACGCTGTAGCTGTCACTTTCCTTGTCCACTGATCCTGCTGGCCTGGGTGTGGGCAGCCTCCAGTCTGTAGTGAGGGTATGAGCTGATATGGTGGGGTGAGGTCTGTTGAGAGTCCACTGACTAGCGTAGCGGTTGCGAGCTGTGGGTCCAGTTTTGGCACTCCTCCTTGTGGTAGGATCTGTGGTGGATAACAGAGAGCGTCTTTGCCACTAGGGTCTTGAATTGATAAGAAAACAAGCCCTGTCAGAAGGGGGTGGCCACCGATAGCATGTTTGTTAAAAAACCCAAACAACATTCTTTGTGGGAAAAAAAATGAACAGTGAAAGTGCTGTTGATTACCAAACTGCTAACACTTCTTTGACATACGCTCTTTCTGATGAAACCATACATTTTAAAAAGGGTGTAGCAAAAGAACTGAGAGCCCCATCAATCTCCCTTTGATGTATTCATTATCCCTTTGCTCCAACATAAGCAGTTCTTCAGTACCAAAACCTCTTTGAGATGTGAAAGAGCACAAGGAAAGTAGATCTGGTCAGGGATTTCACACCATATCTCAAGTGAAGTCCAAGGTAAATTTTCAGTGTAGACATGCCCTTGGAAACACTCTACTCTAGATACCTGGTCTCAGTTTGTAAAAACATGTTCTCAAAAAAGTGGTGGTGTAATTTCCTATTCTGGACATTTTGCTACATTGCAGTATTAATCAGATACAGAATCTCTATTTTTTTCAACAAGTAGCCAAGACATAAAACATAACCTGCAATAGTGCCATCAGAATTTTACTAGGAAGAGGTTCATACAGATCTGACTGTTTTAAAAAAATTAGTAAATAAATATACTTTTTTAAACTTTAAAATTAATCTACTACTTGTTTAAGGTAACCAATGTTTAATTTTTTATTATCCTAGAAATAATATGGTGACCAAAGGAGTAAAAGTGAGCTATCTTCCAAAACTGACCTCCTTAATTTTGTTAATAAATTTTTATTTTTTTTTTAATGAGGCTTGTACCCCCTAACAAAGCAAGTGGAATAGAAAAATCATTATGTGGCAAACAGAAAATGACTAAATCAGCACTCAAGGATTTCTCTTCAAAGCTTCTGCAAGGATATTGCTAACAATAGAGAGAAAGGGTATTAGAAATGAAAAATTCAAATCTATTCAAATGTTCTTTGACATTCAAATGGTGAAGTTGTCAGTCTTTGAGGTAAGAAACTTCAGCAGAAGCAATTTAAAGAAGAAAATGCTACCCAGATAATGACTCTGAGCATGGCTTTTGCCTAAGCATTCCCAGTAACAATTTGTATTCTACTTCAAAGAAACAAGGTATTTATTTACCACTACCATCTGTGGTCTGATCCTTCTCCTATTTCACATCATCCCCCTAGAGCAGTGAAAAAATATGAATCTGGTGCCATTGATAACTGATCCTCCTTGTAATGCAACACATAGCTGCCTCATACGGATAACATTCAAAAATGTACTTGGCATAATGTGACCAGCCTGTCAGTGTAAACCACTGCTTGTACCAGCTGTGGAAAGTTGGCATGTGATGGTCGTGTAGCCAGAAATGAACCTCGTGCCTTCTTCAAGGGAAGACATGAAGGACAGAAGGAGGGTGAAGGTGGGAAAAATCTTGTTACAGTGTGGGGGCTGCTTGGTCTGGAGAAGAGAAGAATCAGGGGGACCTTGTCAACATATATAAATATCTGAAGGGGAGATGCAAAGACAACAGACTCAGGCTCTTTTTGGTAGTGCCAAGTGACAGGACCAGAGGCAATGTCCACAAAGTGAAACAGAGGAGCTTCCCTCTGAACATCAGGAAACACTTTACTGTGAGGGAGACTGAGCACTGTCACAGGTTGCCCAGGGAGGTGGAGGAGTCTCCATCCCTGGAGATATCAAAAACTTGTCTGGGTATGGCCCTGAGCAACCAGCTCTAGCTGACCTCGCTTTAAGCAGAGGGGTCAAACTAGCAAGTGCCCAGGCTTACCTTTCAACCTCAACTATTCTCTGATCCTGTGACACAGTAGGCTTTTGTCAGCAATTTGAAGGAGGTGGAAGAGCCTGCTGCCAGCATGTAGGAGGTCAGTGCTCATCCCGCTGAGCATCTGCTGAGCAGTAACTCTGCACCAGCTGATCTGAGTCTGCATAAGGTACTCTGTAACACAGATACAGCAAGCTCCAGAGGTGCTCATGTGATGGAGACCAGTGCACATCTGGTGCCCTGGTTGTTAAGCCAGCTCTGCTGTCATATGCTGAAACATAACTGTACAAAGCAGTGATGAGTAAGCCAAAGGTTCACAGAGCATACCTCCTTTATAAATAAATACAAAAGAACTAGAAAGCAACTTTAAAAGTGCTGTAAGGGAATATTTATCCATCAGTGGGTGTGAATGTGCTCAGACAGTAGGATCCATAACTTCTGAGCCACCAAACCAGGAACTTCTCCCCTCTTCACAGAGGAAGATGTGGGTCTAGACAAAATCTCATAACCCAGCCTCTATCAAAGCTTTATTAGTGTCTTAAATCTAGAGAACACTACCTAAAAGTCTTTGACCCAGACATGTGCACTGCTACAATCAGATCTTTACTGCACAATAAAAGTGATGGTGGATTTCTGCTTCCAAATTGGGCTGGACATAGATCATACTCTTACACAAGTTACATCCAAGTTTAATTTGAGAGAAGACTCTGCCTGGCTTCAGTGGAATGAAGCAAATAACTGCACACAAAAAGGGGATTAGGTATGGAAGGTGTGGTGCTATAAAATGCTTAGCATGATACAGGCATGCAATTTTGGGGTGTTGCCTCTCCTTATCAAAAAAGGGAGGGTTGGAAAAGAATAGAAAGTCCATTGTTTACTCAGAAAATCCTGATTTGCCAACATGATAGAACTTGTATGATGATATTTTTGCTCTTAGTGAGCAAGCTAGCCAGCATATACATGAACTGAAGGAGCAAGACAAGAGTGGTACCATAAAGAAAACAAATATTGTATCTTGACACTTCTAATTCAAATGTCATGACTCTCCATAGATGAGAAATGGTGGTACTAATCTAGTCCTCAAGAAATAACTAACCATATCTTAAAAGTGTCAGAATTAGAAAATCAGAAAGGTCAGGACTAGAACAGCTATCATTTATAAAGACTGGGGTGGAAATGAAGATGAAATGATTTCAAATAATCTACATTCTAGAAACTGAACTTTCAACATTTATATGAACTTTCAACAAATTCTGAAACAGTCAGGAGACAGAATCCACTGAACACTTTTAATGAACTACGCTTGGTAATATTCTTAAGTATTTCTTTGATTAGTGATTTTTTTTTTCCATTTACATAGATATGCAACACATTCATGAGATAAATAAGAAGAATGGATTGCAGCAGTATATTAATTTATGATAGTATTTTAATTACCCTTAGAATAAATCAGCATGAATATATCTGGGAAAAGTAATTTGCTGTAGTAACTAAAACTGGAAATACAGCTTTTTCAGAAGGGCAATAATGAGAAATGTATTTCTTGCCTGATGGAAAGGTAAGGAGTGAAGATGTATTTTGAAATACAATAAAGACTGATCACCAAGAAAAAAAAATATTAGCCACTAAAAGCCATTAAGTTAATTTACCCAATAAATTGTAGAAATTAAAATATAACATGCATTTGCTTTAATGAAAGCCAGGTATGAATTATTTCAAATTACACCTATATTTCAGATGCATATGCAATTTTTACTGTATTGAATCACTGAATGCAATTGTATAAGAAATGTTCTCTGCTGACCTAAATAGCTCTCTTTCAACTTTCAGGCTGAAGAAAAAACCCCATGGGGATGCAAATGCCAGAGCACAGTATTCATTTCCTTACAGCTTTCCTGTCTCCAGATAACATATTCTCTTATATGCTTACTTGTTCCTGGCCGGGCATCAGAAACATCCACCAGTGGTCCTGTAGCTTGTGATACAGACTGGTAATGTACTGTGTGGGTGACAGTCAGTGACTTCTGCTTAGACGTCTCTCCAAAGTCAGCATCAGTGAGCAGAACCGTTGATCTGTCATCTGTAAGTAAAAAAAACCCTTCAGACTCTTAAGTTACAAATTTTGGATTTGCCTTCATAAGAGCTTTAAAGCAACTCCTTAGACTGATTTTCACCTGGGTGCCAACACTGACAGTGGCAGCTCCCTCCTCTCTGCAGAACTGAAGATAGCTTTGAAATGCATACCACAGCTTGGGAGCCCCTGGGTTTAAACTCAAAGTTCATACAAAACTAAAGAATAAGTGTTATATTCATGTCTGTCTTTGTGATTTAACCTTAAGAGATGTGCAACTGAGACAGCCTATTAAACATCCTTCCAAAAAGCTAATTTATGTGTAATTATTTTTGTCTCTAATTCCTTCTTTCCCATCTTTTGAACACTGTCCTCTTCACCTTCATTTCCAGAGATCTCAGCTGATCTTTTCAACAACATATTCAATTTATTTCTTTATTAACACAATTAGTAATGTCCAGAGTGAAATCTCCTTCCCAAAAGGAGGTTGTTAGATAATGTGTCTAACTAGCTCTCTACTAGTCAGCTTTTTCTCCAGAGATAGAATATTGCAGAAGGGATGGCCGTGACCCAGGACTATTCTTAGGGAGCTGCGTATTTTTAAGCACGTGAGTACCCTAGCGAAGACAATGGAAATATACTTGCAGGGCAGCTACACATCCTTAAGTCCAATGCTTTGCTGTTTGGGAAGATATGGACTAAGTTCTGTCAGCTCTCTCTGCAACAAATGTCACTACTGTAGGTTTGAAAAAGAAGCTTTGGGGAACTTTGTGCAAGTCGTGTAAGTTCCTCTCAACATAGTCCACCTGACTATGGGCTTTCCTTCAGCTGCAAAAAAAGGTGTGAGCTGAAGCCTGACCTTGGGAAGGACTGGAAGAAAAAGCTGAGTGCTGACTTTCAGTGCTGTATGGTTTTGCTGCCTATTGCTTCCTTTTGGGGTAGGATATATTCATTAAATTTCTACACAGACCTTAATCTCTGCAGAAAACGAGTGCCATACAGCACTTACTTTTTTTGTTTGTTTGTTTTCAGTTGTGATCTCTGTATTGTATTTCTTTTGTTTCATAGAGGAATCTTGTCCACTTGATCATGGAAGGTTTAACAGCAATAAATCTTCATCTGACTTTGTGCTTGCAGCACAACTATTTGCATGCTATCAGACTTTCTTTTGCATTCTTTACAGTCTATTTATCCATTCATAATAGTAATAAAAGCCACAAGAAGTTCCTGTTATGCTATGCTATATAGCTTTGTAATGTATTTTTAAGCAGACTGGCAGAAGCTGGGCTGCTGTGCATTTACTATTCAGCAGAGGTTAATCTGCTTCTTCTAAGCATTCCTGGGTTTTGTGTTGGTTTCTTTTTGAACTTGACAAGACCATTAAGGCGAACAGTCCTGCACAATAACATAAGTAGCATTTTTTACCCAAAGAAGGCCATACATAGAATGAGTATTATGAAATCAAATTAATCTGTCTCTGGCAAAAGATGAGCTCTTATTCAGGTTGGGAATAAAGCCTCTTGGCAGTAAACTGTGTCAAAGACTGCCAAAGTGCCGGCTTATTCTGAACACAGTGTGGAGAGCTGGCTATTACCAAGGCACTGATTGCATTGCTGTAGTCAAGGTACTAATGGTATTTCCACTATAACCCCCCATTGTTCAGCAACTGTAACTCAAAAGTAAAACTGCCTTTAGGATGAAGCCTGGCACAAAAGACTGTATCAGAGGCAAACTTTGGGAAGCTCAATCCACGATTTTAAAAAGTCATTATTTCAGGTGAAGCATATGTCTCCTTTTCAAACCTACAGTACAAACTGTGAAATGTCCCCTGAGGCCACCTCGCATGCCAGACTGACAGCAAGTGTGGCAGGGTGTAGGCTAAATCAGCTTGTCCCTCCCCAGTGCAGTCATGGATAAGAGATGCAGAGATGCTGCCCCCAGCTTGAGGAGCTTTCCTCACTGGCCACATCATCAGTGGGATGCTGTTACATTCTCAGTCATCACAGCATTCTTTTACACAGATTTTGATCCAAAAAATCAGAAGTCTAACAAAATCAGTCATTCTGGAGGGTCTTGCTGCTATGTGTTCCTATACAGTCATGAGACCAGGTTGTATTTTCATTCTTTTAAGATTTCAGACATCTTGCGTTTATACTATTTTCAAAAAAACCCACACCACCAAACAATTCTGTTTTTCATGACTGCTCAGCTATGTGTCAGTTGCATGAGAAATCTTGCTGTCTGTTGTGTAAAACAGTTTAGATTTGAATTTTACATAGCTACACAAAAGCTGAATAACTGATCAAAATGTTGAAATATCATTTGCTATGAACAGGTGGACACAATATGCAACATGTAAGTTTTAGAAGTTGGCTGTTGCAAGCTTTAAATACTGATATTATAGTTCCCAAATTTAATTTTCCTTATAAGAAATGCCAGTGATTCAACTGCCTAGTCAAAGCCAAAAGAGAAATTAAAATGAAAATCATAAAACTGCCAGTCTTCATTTACATTTTCTTCAAGTGGCTCTTTCTGCCAGTTTCATTTTCCTAATGTCCTGCATTATTTTAAATACTGTACTGAGATTACTTAAAGTAAAAAATGATTCAAAGGGGAGAAAAAAATCAGTTCCATTTTCAAACATTTTAAATTACTTTGCAGCTCTTTTTTCTTGAAGTGTGCAGTTGGGAAAAGGTGTGAGGGACAGGAAGTCCACCTAAAATGCCTGCTACATTAGCCAATGAAAACAAGCCCAGCAACAGTTTACCAATGGTCTCCATCGTGTCCCTTTCTTCAATCAGAAGCTGTGCTCTGGGAATGTCTATGTGCATCCTCAGTGTTTGCTGCTGCTTATTAAGTGTATCTGATGTCCTGGTGTTCTTGCTAAAAACAAGACAAGTAGACACATTAACAGTCAGTCTAAATGAAAAGGTACTTGCAAACTTGCTCATTTTAAATCTGTACAGCTTGAACAAAAAGCAACATAACCATAATCATCATAAATACCCATACATCTTATTTTCGTATCTTCAGAACAATTCATGGTATTGATTTATTGCACATGACAAACACCTAGATAAATGCAAGTGTTGAAGGATTTGATCTATTCTATATCAACAGGAATCTCCTGAAAATTTAATATAGTTTTCTTCAAATGTTGTCATATAATGAAATTAGTAGAAACACTTTGCAAGATGGATCTTTTCTTTCATTCCTCATGAATATGAGTAAAGAAACACACAGCTGATCAAACAGGTTAGTAGGAAAATAATGTCTTCAGTAATTTCTAATTACTTTTTTAACTTTTCATTATTTGTCATTAGATAAATTCCAAATATCACTAGAACTGATAAATTCAAAAGCAAATTAATAACTAAGGATTCCATTAATAAATTACATGAACTAAATAAAGGGTTTAGTCCCACTGACGTTCCAAGAATAAAATTGCAAATCTTGTTTACATTCATGGATTATTTCTAATTGACTGATGCAATATTCTACAAGAAAACACAAACCAATTGTTCTATCATCATGCAAATTGAAACAATTTCATTTTGAAGTTTGTGTACCAGAAAATGACTTCTTAAATGAGCTGTCTACTGAAAGCAAATGAAAATGGATAGTGAAAATGAGTGCTACAATCATTTCTAGTACAGAGTTTGCAACAAGAAGCCTTCAGACTGCACTAAAAACCCAGGAACTTTTTGCTATTCTAGACTTAATCACTCTTTGGAGTAGGGGAAATATTTCTAAATACATCTTTATGCAGAGAGGCTGAGGAAAGTTAAGACAAATCACCTAGTCGTGTGATCCAAGTGTTCACACTTCAGAGAACTTTAAAATCAAAGTGGAGGCTCATTTTCTAGTGTAAAATAGCTGTAGATCATTTGGTGTAATTCTCCTCTGCCAATGAATTATTATTGTTAATGGAATCAGCAGAAGACTATTAATCTGCCTGATGATAAACTCACTTCTTCCTGAGTGCAGGCATCTACACAGGAGATTAATGCATGTGTGATGAGCCCACATCTCTAGATAATTTGCCTTAACTTCCTGCTGTGTCTTCACATGAGCAAGACCTAACTATGCCAGGTTTGGACATTCTCCTACAGTCCTTTCTAGGTGGAATTTCCTTGTCACATGGTCAGCAATTCTGCTCAAAATCCAAGAGCAAGATCTGTGAGGCACAGAGGTACACCTCTTTCCCCAGCTGATTCCCACATTCTGAATTTCCCTGCTGTTGTGGTCCACAGTATTAACACTATCTATGCATCTCAAACTTGAATGTCTCTGTTTTTACCTAGGTGGTTAGGTGTTACTGTTGCCATCATGTACAGATGGATAGCTGAAATGCATTCAAACAGCCTATAACTGGTGCCTTATTTAATCACAGAAGCAAAGTATCAGGAGAGCTACCCAAGGGCTGCCAGACTTTTCTCTATATGTGATCAGTGGAGACTAGTAGTCACAGTGTCTTATTAAGCACATAAATTTTGAAGGATATTTAGGATCCTAAAATGCAGATAAATTCCACACTGATGTTCTTGAAGTTTCTGCAAAGTTTCTGCATGGATTAGATGCCACTCTCCTATTGGTTTTCAATCAAGTTGATGAAATATTAAGAAAATATACTTGAATACATGCCCTTGAAAAGTCTCATAGAACAAAACTGTGATCATATAGGAAACTGAATTTCTGAGATCCAATTTCAATTAATAATCAATAAATCAATAGTTATAGGATACATGTAATCAGGTATATATTTAAACTGTGCAATACATAATTGATCTAATAAATGCATCATTGCACCCCTCCTCCACTCACCAGGGACAAAGAAGACAAAGGGATCAAATAATAGAATCATAGAATTGTTTAGGTTGGAAAAGACCTTTAAGATCATCAGGTCCAACTGTAAACCCAGCACAGTCAACTCCACCACTAAACCATGTCCCTAAGCACCACATCTACATGTCTTTTAAATACCTTCAGTGACGATTTAACCACCTCCCTAGGCAGCTTGTTCCAGCGCTTAACAACCCTTTTGGCAGAGAATTTTTGTCTAATGTCCTATCTAAACGTTCCCTGGTGACACTTTAGGTCATTTCCTCCTGTCCTATCACTTGTTACTTGGGATAAGAGACCAACCTCCACCACCTTTCAGGTAGTTATAGAGAAAAATAAGGTTTCCTCTGAACCTCCTTTTCTCCAGGCTGAACAACCCCAGGTCTCTCAGCTGCTCCTCATAAGACTTCTTTTCTAGACCCTTCATCAGCTTTGTTGTGCTTCTTTGGCCATGCTCCAGCATCTCAACATCTTTGTTGTTGTAAGAGGTCCAAAACTGAACACAGTACTCTAGGTGCAGCCTCACCAGTGCCAAGTACAGTGGAACAATCACTTCTCTAGTCCTGCTAGTCACACTATTTCTGATACAGGCCAGGATGCTGTTGGCTTTTGTGGCAACCTGGGCACACTGTTGCCTTATATTTAGCTGGTTGCTGACTAACATCCACAGGTCCTTTTCTGCTGCACAGCTTTCCATCCGCTCTTCTCCAAGCCTGTAGCATTGCAAGGGGTTGTTGTGACACAAGTACAGGACCCAGCAACTGGCTTTGTTGAACCTCATACCATTGGCCTTGGCCCATCAATACAACCTGTTCAGATCAAATCAGACCTCTTCCTCAGAGAATGCAGCCCCAGAATCTCAGTGAGAGCTACAAGCTCTTCTGCAATATGAACACATTATATTCCTACTACTGTACTCATATGCACAGAGAGTACCGTTTGGAGCACAGGGAGCAGGAAAACAGTTCCCCAGGTTTGCAGTTATATTGCTCACCTGCTATGAGATAATTCCGAGTCCTTCTTGCCTCCAGGGATAGCTTTATGCAAAATACTTGGAAGGTCCTTTAAGACAGAACTAGAACCTAGGCCTCTTTATATTCAGGAAAATTCCCTACTATGCTAGAGAGCTGTGCCTAATTTTGTGTCATCTCTTTCCTCCCCCTTACTGGTCTAATTTATTCTCCTATATGCAGCAGAATGGTGACATGGAGTGTCCAAACACAGACCAGGCTATTGGCAGTAACAAGCAGGCTGCTGCGATTAACATGCTATCTCTTTCCGGCTCAAGGAATTTTGAGTTATTTTCTGCAGACAATAATAGCTCAACTTTCAGGTTATAAAAACCTAAAATGCCAGCAGCAATTAAGTGCCTCCAGGACTTGGCAGCGAGGCAAAGATTTTTAGGATTGCAGTTTTGAATATTGGTGCCCAAGTATTTTCTATCCTAGGAAAATTCAGGTATCAAAGTATTTTAACAGTCTCATGAATGAGGAGTCCAATGATTAAATCTTTAAGGGGCGGGAACATGTCTAAGTGTATTTTTCTTAACTCACAGATAGAAAATACCCAAACTTAAACATGTGCTATGGCTAGTCTTTGCCTGTCAGACCTTGTAAGGATCTGTGTATAATACAATTCATTCCCTTCGATTCAATGAATCTCTGAGCTCCAAATTGTTAGAGACTGGGACCCTGTCTGAGGAACAAGTCAGTATGCATTTGCTGTAGTTTTTTACTCTAAGAAGGTGTCTGCTTTTGGCCACTATGAAAGGCAGACATTTGGGCATGTGGGCCTTTGGGTCTTACTGAGTACAGCTTTTTTTGTATAGCCTGTGGATACAGTTTTGGCCTTTTTCCTCACTTGGGGGATTGAAACTATCTGTATGCACAGGAAAGGGTTAAACCTACCAAGCTAGTTATGCAAAGAGATTAAATATGGTGCTCTGTAAATCCAAAGTCATTCTGTGTCCTTGGCAGAATGTTAGGCTACCTCAGTTTCCTGGTGTCTAAGGTGGTTGTTGAAAAACATATGGCAACTAAAACTTGTAAGTAATATTAAGGGAGAAAAGATTCCTCACCTTATGGTCCAAATGAGAAAGTTCAGTCAATTGCTATACCAAATCACAGGGAACTGTTACAAAGAAGTTGGCTGGACCAATGCTTTTGCCCAAAAGAAACATTAAGAAGATATGATTGTACAGCAGCAGGGGTTCTTATTTGTCAGTTTAAGGTATCAGCAACAAGTTGTGCAGCTCCCTTTAAACAGCTATCTTCTGAGGCTTATGCTGCTCCCCAGTCATTTGACTTCCAAAGCCAAAGCCAGAGACTTTCAAAGAAAAGACTAAAGCTCCATTCTTAATCCTCTTTACACACACTTATAAAAATCCCAAAGGGAAAGATACACAAAGATCTCATCATCTCTCACACCATCCTACCAAGCAGGGAACCATCTTTTCTACTCTGTCTAATACTTAAACAGCAAGGCACAACCCATGGCATACCCTCTTTCTTGATATTTGTATCATAGCAGATTTTGGTGAAATCTGAAAAATATAAAGTATCAGAAGCTTAATAACATGTGACTATTGATTTGGAGATGGCTTATCATCCTTTGATTGTTAACATGCTAAATTTTCAGGAACACCTAGTGATAGTGCGTAGCTCAGTATCCAGCTGGAGGTATTCCACAGATTTATCACAAACGAGAGAGCATTTAGCCTGTAGAAAACAGGTTCCCCAAAACAACATCACTTTGAGAGGTCCAAGTTATAATGCATCTGCAAATGTGGGTCTATATTCGCTGCTTCATCTAAAGCCCTGTTTTAATAGTCATTTCCCTTTGTTCACACTTTTAGAAGTATAAAATATGACTATTTAAAAGAAACAAAATTATTTGTAAATAAATGAGATAGGAAAAATTGACTTGATGATCGTCAAAGGAAAAGCAAAAAGAAACAGTGGCAGGTAAGTTACTGAGAAAACCATCTCTGAACTAAAGGTGGGAAGGGACCTGACTGCTCTCTGAGTGCATCAGGTGTGAAGGGCAAAAGTTCTTTAATTTGAAGGTCAGCATCAACAGAGGAAAAAATAGGTGAAAAATGAGCACTTATGTTGGCAGTTTGATAAAGTTTTCTAAGTGTCAGTGGAGTAAGATTCTGAAATGGCCTTGCAGAAACAATGACAAGACTGCCCTGTTGAAGCTAACCAGGGTTAAGGCAGAGGTTTACCAGTGTTTCAGAGCTCCTATGCGTGGTTGTCACTAGGACTGAATATCTTCATCCAGGAGTTTCAGCCAGACTGTGATCGGAACAAAGTTGCTGCATATGCCAATCTGTGCTATTTTCTCTGACACCGAAAAATACCAGAATATATTTTCCCAAAGTGGTTTAAACTTGCATTCTGCTACTAGAAGGGGTTTTTAACTGGCAGGTAGGAAGGTTATGGCCTGACCTGCATGACCAGTCTTGTTAACATCAGTGGGACTATTCATATGTATTTGCAGACTGATGGCGTAGAGGTGAGTTTACACTAAAACCATCTGTCACCATGTCTTTGGTAAGTAAATTATTACAGTAGCAGATTAAGTATATCACAGGTAAGGAATTTTAGAGTACAGTTCATGTGGTAAAATATCTACAACATTCTCAAATTTGTTGCTTAAAAATAAAAATATTTTCCAACAAACCAAAACACATTTGAACTTAAAAATAATCCCTTGGTGATTCCATTTTCAAATATACGCAGCAGTTTTAAAGTTCAATATTCTCCCCAGACAAAACAATAAACACTGAAGATATGAAATTTCCATCTTTGAAAGAACTGTGGTGCCAGAATAGTCATTCTATTGCAATTCAACAACTGAATTAGATTTCTGGATGCTAAGCTTATGGAACAGAACTGCAAAATAATAAGTGGATTTACCTGCTCTCTATACCTTCGGGTATAAGCATCTAGCAATAGTGAATTACATAAATATAACTGCAAGGTTTAGAGATAGTTGCATCCAGTTGCCTTCAATTAGATGATTCCTGAAGAGAAATTACTTTGGCACATATTATGAAAAGGCCTTTTTTAATAGGAAAAATGTTCAAATGGACCTACATAGCTTCTATAATTTAATCTACTAACACAAGAGTTCTCAGGTTTTTTACTATTGTATTCCCTTACAGATGCTGTCCACAAATGTCTTTTTTCTCCCATTTCTAACTGACAATATGTTCTAGCTCTTAGCAAACAGTCAAATCATATGTTTTTAAAAAAGGATTTAGGAATAAAAGGTTTACTTCCTTTAAATATGATGCCATAGTTGACAGACATTTGTCAATTTAAAAACGTTAAATCTATTCTTACCTCATAAGCATTTCGGCCAAACTCTTTGCATCTAGAAGAAAAGAGAAGAAATGTCATCACAAATGAAAACCTATTTGATAGATGAATTATTAGGAAGTGATTTGAATCAGCCATGTGTAAGACCACTGCTGTTTCTCAGATCAGTGGCAAGAGTAAAAGAGTAAAATCATCTCTAAAAGTCCATACTTTTGCTGAAACTGCATTTCTGCCCCAGACAGCCCTGTTTAGTTTCTAAGTAGCACCAAAAATGCTTAGAGAAGTACCAGTTATCATTGGCTTAAATACAAAAAACTACACAAACTTACTAGATGTAAAAACAGTTTAACAAGTAAGAGGGATCTCTATTCCTTCATGTTACAGTTAGCAAGTGAACAGGTGAGGAAGGAAGAAAAGGCAAGAAGACAGAAATGCTGACATCCTTCTCTGGGCAGGAACTAATCTCAAGCTGGATGAGCAGTTGCCAACCTGCCATATCCAAACCAAAATTGTCTGCATGAAGACCTGCAAGGGAGGTTTCCAAGGAGTCAACTTGTTTAGTTGCTCTCAAATATGAATGTTTTTCCACTGGTAATAGTTCAAAACTACTACTGGGTCTTCAGAGGACAGTCTATTCACAACCCAGGAGGTCGCTTACTCCCAAATGGATCATCCCTGCTGCTGAAGGAGAAATATTCCTCCTATTGTCACTGCTGTTATTATTAGCAAAAGATCCTTTAGGGATATGATTATTCTGGTACTTATTATATCAAAAGACACAGCTGAAGGTTCATTCATCCAGTGTTCTTCAAGTAGCTTTCTATAAAAGTTTATCAGCATAATAGAATTTCTGTAGTATTATTCAGCAAAAATAGACATCTATGCTTTGTTCTCCTGCAGTCTGCCACTATACAAACTGATTTAAAAATGTTGACTCCAGAATCCTTATGTATACCACACAGCAACAAGACAGCCTTTTGTGTAACTAAGTGAAGCAAATCTCAGAAGAAAACAATTCAAAAAGTTCTAAGTCTTCAAGCCACTGTCCTATTGTGTGAAACTTTAAATTTCTTCTTTTATCTACTGCTTGTAAATCTACCAGCACCTGCCAAGACATTTACTGAATTTATCTTTTTTTTTTCTCCATCTCACCTTCTTTATTCCTTAATAATCTCTTGGGTCTTCTACATCTATGATTTTCTTGCTTATGATCCTATCAAATATCCTACTTTAAAATTCAAAGAATGTAGGCAGAAACAAAACCACCATCTTAATGCATTGTTTTGGCTATATTTGTATTAATTTTTAAAAGGAATGGACAAAGGGCTCTTTTCATTCATAAAAAAACTCAACAAAGCCCCTTCCATCCACTCTCTATACACTGTTTCTGTGACACTGTGCCAGCTTGCCTGTCTTAAGCTTTATTCCTTACCTACTACTGGAGACACTGAAATTCTGTTTCCTCTAGGTCTGTTTGCTCCACTCCTTTATTTTTAATCTTTCTCTATCCCTTTTCAGCACAAAACATGGCAGATATCTCGTGTAGGGAAAGACCCTTCATCTAAGCTGTCCCATCTAATCCAAACAGTGCCCTATTTAGTCACTCAGACTTTCTATTTTTCACTTGGCTTGGGATTGCCTTTTGCTGTTAACACTCTTGTAAGTGGTACTACATAGCATATGACAATGTCTTTATCATCAGTCATTAACCAAACTACCACTGCTGCTGATCCCAGATGACATCAAAGGTAGTTTTTTCTACTGACTTCTAAGGATCCAGGAAGGGACTCAATTCTTTTGAAGGATACATATAAAAATAAATTAAAAACACGAACAAAACCAAAACTAAACAAACAAAAGCTCTGGTTTCAGGTCATGTTTTTTTTCAGCAAACTCTATGATGCTTCTTATTATTCTACCAGCACTAGGATCATGAAGAGACTATGCACACATTCTCCCTCTGGCACATATAATACGGGTGATTTAATATGCAAATATTGTTTTCATTCAGCTAGCAGCTTTTGTGCAGCAGTTGCTGCCTCCTTAAGTGAAGGCTATGAATACATGTGCAAGTAATTCACAACTTAAAAAAGCTGAAAGGACAAAGTTGAAGGTTGCTGTCCCAGTGTTGTCCAGTTTGCTTTTTAGATTTGTTTACCAGGATTAAATGGCAAACACCTCCTTCACATATTCTTAGGTGCTGCACAGCACGTAGCTTTGTTCTATGCTGCATCTGGAAAAAATGTTATATTCTCATCATTAAATGTATGTGGCACATATTCAAATGCTCATTAACATATACTTATTCTTGGTCAGAGATGCAAAGGAGATTGTGCACCTTCCTTCAAAACTAGCATGAGGCATCATGCAAGATCATGTTACATCATCTTAGTATTCTATGAATCTAAGATCATGCTACTTATCACAAGCTGAATGAGGAAACACTGCAGAAAAAAAAAAGTAACTTCATCAGCAGGGTTTAAATGTACTAATTATTCAAGTAGATTATTATAATGGTCAGCAGCATTACTGGAGTTAATGATGGCTGTATTGGGAACACGGGCTAGTGTAGGACTGGACAAATGTGCCAAGAAGAAAAGAGATCTTACGTATCTGTCAAAGCAAAACCCAGAAGACTAAAAGCAACTGAATATGATAACAACATGTCCAAAACACTTGCTGCAGGAGAAATACTGTTTTCACAAACCAATGAATATAGACTACAGACTGTAAGGAGCATTTCCTACTTTACACTTTTGATCAACAAATTGAGAATACTTCATAAAATGAGTCAGTATCCTTGCCAGCACCCCATCTCCCAACTTTCAGGTGGGCAAAATGGAGCTTGGGGAGGCCATGAATGACCAAATGAAGTGAGTGATTTTCTGCTCCAGCCAAGTATCACCCCATGCCTTAGTGAAAAAGACAGACTTCTCCTCATCATGACAGTGTTGACAGGCACTGATCCAGTGACAGCCCTCACTTCCATTTGCTGGGGCATCTGCCTTTAAAACTCTTAACACATTTGGCTTGCCTCCTAGGAAATCAGAGTCTGTGATACAGTTTTAAATGGTGTGCTGCCACTTCTGAAATATCATACCATACTGATACTTTCTGCCTGGATTAAGGTGAGTTGGATTTAAAAACTTTTATGGTAGTAGTAAAGCTAGATTAATTGTAAGGAGAGAGTGGTAAGTCTTCAGGATTTTCTGTTATAGTATAGGATGACCTACTGAATGGCTGCATGAACTCCAGCAGTCATTTGACCTTCTTGTCACCTGACCTGTGGAACTATGAAACTGGGCAAAAATCAGGGCTTTGCTAAAAACTATGTTTTCTTTCTAAAAAGAGTACTACTGGAGAAATAAATTATACTGGGCATGACATGGGAGGAAGACAAGGTCTAACCTGTCCCTGCATGCTAAAACAAAGAGAAATTGATTAAGAATGGAGAGATTGCTGTTCTTATGCCACATTTGCCCCACAGAAATGAGGACAACAAACCCATTGTCTATATGCACAGATAGAAATGTTTGCATTTAGAATGTACTGCAGATAAATCTGCAATTCTCACTCCTCTTTGTCAAGCAGGTTCAAACGAAACACATCTCCTGGAGACACAAAACAAAGAATTACATCTTTAACATGTGTAAATTCTTTTGGAAGGTCCCACTGTGGAAACTATTATTTCTGATGAAGACTAGAGGAAAGCTGGTGATGGAATCACGATTTAAGAAAAATCAGTGCTATGCCTCAAAGAAACCCCACCAGGTGATATATATCAAGTGATAAAGACAGGATTTCAATTTCAACATTAATTCACATGAAAGCTGAACACAACAATTACTAGAGAAATGCATTTTTTTTAGTTAGGAGATCATAAAAACTTGCATACAAATTTTTTTTTAGAAAACTTACTGAGGGGTTCTCTGGAACAGCAATATTAATTGTCAATAAGACTTTACAGAACATAAAGTAACCTCCAGAAGAGCAGAAAAAGGCTAACATGGAATCAGTCTTCAAAACGAATGAACAAAAGAAATCTGAATTATTGAAGGCCTATCAATCTGATCTTGTCAATGAGTAAAATGTTAAAAAAAACCTGAATGTAGCTGGATGAAATGAATTCAAGGAGATGGAATAATTAAGGCCAAGCAATATAGACTTATGGTCAATCAGCCATGTCAAACAAAGCTGATTTTTTAAAAAGAGATTAAAATTCACTGGGAATTGATGACATTGAAAAAGGTCTAACTGAAATACAATTAAATAACATTAAAATCTTACATTTCTATTTCTCTAGAGGAAAATTTTGCGACCTTAAAATAGTTTAATAGCAAAGTAGCGTGATGCAAAAAAAATAACACAGTAGCCATTTTATATGGGTTTCAACATATTCAAAATACAATTTTAAGCAGGAAATAATTGCCTAGTATTTATTTTTGTCATGGACCATGGGACATCATGTTTTTAAATGCTAAATGCAAACTCTTAAAATAATGCAGTACCCAAAAAAGTAATCCTTGCAGATATAGACAGAAGACCATAAAGGAAAAGAAGAGACTGTTATCTCTCCATCCGATGCCGATATGTCTGTTGATGGAATACTATGTCAATTTCTAGTATACACAGATGAGGAAAGCTACCTACAGATTGCAAAGGTACACGATATAAGCCTTAAAATTAATAAATTATGAGAAAACTACAAAGGAAAATTAAAGAAGATTCATCTGTTTCATTTACCATTGACAGAAATAAGAAATTACTTGGTTAATCACTATGTAAAAGGAATATCCTCAGAGACTGAAAATAAGATAGATACAAAAAAGAACTTCAATCCCTGTATGGCAGACAAGTATAACAGAACCAGATGGCTGAGATGTTGAGCTGCAGCTTGATAAGTTCAGATAAGAAATGAGATGCAACTTTTACAGAAATGGTATTTAAATACTGATGACTGTTACAAAAAATACTAATGAATTCTTTGTCACTGCCTAAGTTTAAGTGAAACTCAGGTATTTTTCTAAATTCCTGTATGCTGAGAGGAAATAATTCAGAGAAGTCTTATGTTATGCAAAAGCCATACTGGCCAGTAAACATCAGCCTTTCTTAGGGGCTGTAGTTCAAGAATATATGAATACTTGTAAAATTACCATGAAAAACTAAATGTTCACAGCTATCATTTCCTGAAGCCAAGGAGCTCAAAATATCCTGATCGTTATTGGATGGAATTCCACAGTATTTCTGAGAAGATAACACTTTTGTCACCCTTAATCTATCAAATTTTTTGATGAAAAAACACTGCACAGAGGTAAATGACTTAAAAGGTTTTGAATGAGGAAGTTACTATGCAAGCCAAAACATCCATGTGCCCTGATTTTCAGGTTTGTGTATGAACCATAAGACTAGTTGTCCTCTTTTATATACACATTTGACCATGACTGATGCTAAGGTGAGATGGAATACATAGGGTTAGTCCTGGTTTTAATTTATGTCATAATCGTATTTTGGTTAAAATACAAATAACTAAACAGTTTAATGGTTCTGGGAAATAATTAGACTTATTTTTGCAGATGATAAATCACTTTACTAATTATTTGGTGTGTGATTTGAAAGTCTTTTTCCCAAAAGCCTTCAGGGTCAGGTCTACTGTTGTGCGCTAGTGCAAAATCTACAGGGCGAAGTACAGGAGTGGCAGACTGCAAGGGTCAGAAACCTGGCTGTGGCTCAGCCAGGGGTATATATTACAAGACTGATAAAGTTGAATGAACTCACAGCTATAAAACTTATTCACACAGCAAACATCTGAATAAGGATTAGAGAAAAGTACAGATCAGTGACAATGAAAGGTCAGTGAACAATGAAGTGTTGCTGCAATACTTCTAACACATCATAGAGAAAAAGATGTGGTAATAAGTCTGAGGATATCCGATTGTGTTTTCTAGCCTACTAACATGTGGCTACTTTCATTTTATAATTCAGGAATCATGGTTTGTGTCTGCTGGAAAACTGAAATCCCCCCCATCTTTAGAATATCTGATTTTACCCTTCAAAAAAAAAAAAAAGATTTTAGGTTATCAAGATCATTCACAAGGGAAACAACAACAACAACAACAACAACAACAACAACAACAACAACAACAAAGAAAAAAAAGCAAACAACACTGAGTATTATTTTCCTTTCCCCCATGCAAAATAATAATGGATATGTGAGTTATTTTTTAGAAACTTACTACCAAATGAAAAAGAAGGAAATTCTGTAGAAAACACATATACTTTTTTTTGCCTTATGTCCATTATGTATTGCAGGAAAATGATACAAACTGGGGATTGAACAATTTGGATGTGCAGCCCCACTTGTACTTTCATGTTCAGGGAATATGCATATAAATATGACAGCTCTCATCTTACCTCGCAGCCTCTTCAGTCGCTGCTCCCTCCTTCTCCTCCGCACAATCAGTAGCATCACAAAAAGCAGCAAGACCCCAACCAAGATACAGGAAATGGTCACCAGCATCTTTAGCCCTTCGTTGGTTGCCAGCCCTTCCTCACTTTGCACAACTGACTTAATGAGTGGAGGGATTGTACCTGGAAACAGTGTCATGATATTAGATGCCTATTAATGAAGACAAAAGATTGAGCTCTCAGGGAATATGGCACATTATATGCTTTAGCTACATGCAGAACATTAAGAAGGATTTTTCACATTTAGGGTGGATGCTATGTTTGCACATATAACAGCCATGCACATGTAACCAGTCACACTGGTAACAAGATACTGACTGAAGAGACTCATAGGTTATCAGAAATCTAGAAGAAATGCATTCGTTGATGAAAGAAAACCATGCCCATCATAGAGTCAAATACTACAACTAATTTTAAGTCATATTAAAACATTACAAAGCTCTAAGAGATCTCAGAATCACTACTTATGGAGACCTTCTGGTTCAGCTCTGGTTTATCACATTCAACCTGCATGTCAGTAAGTTAGTAACTGAAACCTTGTACAAAG
>WTSP01026300.1:3136-59558 GCA_025331215.1 Actenoides lindsayi
GCAATAGGACAAGGAACAATGGGTATAAACTTGAGCATAGAAGGTTCCACCTCAACATGAGGAGGAACTTCTTTACTATGAGGGTGACAGAGCACTGGAACAGGTTGCCCAGAGAAGTTGTGGAATCACCTTCTCTAGAGACTTTCAAAACCCGTCTGGATATGTTCCTGAGTGACATGCCCTAGATGATCCTGCTTTGGCAGGGGGGTTAGACTCGATGATCTCTAGAGGTCCCTTCCAACCCCTAACATTCTATGATTCTATGATTTTATGCTGCCAAGCACTGCACTTCCTTTCTCTTCCCATAATGGAAGGCCATCAGTCAATTGACATTAATCAATGTGGTTAAGTGTTCTCCCACTCACACCAAGTGCTGCCTCCTTTACACAAATGCATTGGATTAACCATAGCCTATATAGAAAGCCTGCGCTGCTCAGGGGATGGGGGTGGTTCTGATCTTACACCGTTGCTTCAGGTTTAGATGGTGGCTACCAGTCTTCCCTAGCCAGGGACATTCTAATTTTCTGGTCTGAATCCTAGTCCTTGTCCATATCATGAACCATAGGATTCCTGGTGAGCCTTAGACTTCCCTTCCCGCTCAGCAAGCGGCGGTCCCAGGCAGCACAGGGGGACTAGCGCTGCTGCCTCCCATCTCTTCTCAAGGCAGGAACTGGTGGGAAAAGGGTTTTTGCACTGCTCAGAAGCACTGACAAGCCACCTGGCTCCACACCCTTCACTAGACTGTCCCTTGACATCCCCTTTTAAAAGCCAGAGGGAGGGCCACAGGACAACCTGGCTCATCCGCACAAGTCCTTCCTGTAACCCTATCTGCAACACCTGATATCTCTGGCTTATCCTCGGCACCCTTATACAACACTCTTACACAACGCTCGGTGTTTCTGGCTCTCCAGGAGCTGGGCTGCCTCCAGAGAGAGTAGCCTTGTGCTGAAAGGAGGGGAGAGCTGCTGGCAGACTCGTGGGTGAGTGGGAGCCTGCCCAGGTCTTGGGATTCAGCAGGGAGCAGGCAAAGGTGCAGAGCACGATAGCGGAGCATGCAGGTTTTGTAACAGAGTGCAGGGGAACGCTCCAGCACAGTCAGACCGAGTGCCCCGGGATGCCAAGCCTTCATGCTATGCCCTGGAACAATTATGGCCCATTTGTTTTTCTTGGGGGCTATGTTGGCTAGGGAGCAATGAATTACGGGATGTGTCATCTGAACATCTTGTTCTGCAAACTCCCTCTGTGAAAGTTGCTCTCACTTCTAACTTCATCTTTAGTGAAAAATCCAAAGTAGCAACTCTGCGTCAGGAGAAATGACAAGGCAGCCTACAGGCTGTATTGATGCCTGGCTGAACTTTTACATTTGTTTCAATATTTAACAGCAAAGCAAAATTAGTATTTTAGAGCACAGTTATACAAAGGATTTTGTACTAATACATATTCAGTGAAAAATGTACTAGGCTATGGCTTATGGTACATGATACCTATATAATGAGCAAGCAGTATTCTCTCCCTTATAAAATGTACTGAACAACTAACCGTGCATTGCATGAGAAATGAGTATCTAGTTTTCCAGGTACGTTTAATGAAAAGGCCCCACTAGAAGTGGACTTTGAGTCATGCTTTCTGCTGCTAGTCTAGTTCACCTCATGAGGACACAAAAAGTATGCAATAAAGCATAAAATCAAAACCACAGTGCACTATCTGTATAAACATTTGCAGTCTCTCTGGAAACACTTGATCAAAAAGGCAAGAAGCTACTGAGCTTTCTAACATGAATGTCCAGTAGTTCTGTGTAATCTTATGATTTCCACCTCACACAGACTCAACATGAGCTCTTTAGAACAGGGTATTAGTTTTACTTTTGAGACTCAGAATTTCCTATTTTAACTTGCTTTTTAAATGCTCTAGAAGTTGCTGAGCACTAACAAGTCAAGATTGTGGATGCTCTGCATCAGTCAGGGTCAGACCATAATATGGTATTTGCTCGACTCTGTGCAGGCATCAGCAGCTTTTTTACAGCATGAAAGTCAGAAAATTACTATATGCAGACAATAAAAGCCTGATAAATTATAATGGTAAGCTCACTGCTTTACAGGTTTTTGAAAGCACTTGTGTTTCACTAAGCAGAACTTCAGAATGAACAACGTTAATTCAGATGGACAAAATCATTCCTTCCGTAGTCCCACGCTGGTGAGACTTCGGTTCTGACATTCGGTTTGCAGGACGGGCTGAATGATGAAGCTGTTGTTTTGAACATAGCTACAAAAACCAGATACAGCACCAAAAAATGAAGTAATGCCAGATAGAAGTTGGGTTATGATTTCATCAGAACTTAATGTCTTACTGTATTGTGGTAAACTTCACTTTTTACAAGCTAATGGAAATGATAAGAACTGATTTTGTCATGGCCAAAAAGAAGAGAGCTTTAGTATTTCTGTCTCTTTCTCAGTAGCCTGAAGACGCTAGAAAGGCAGTCTTATACATGTAATCAAAACTACATGGGGGAAGACTGGAACGTTACCTTTAAACCACCTGGGCATCAGGCAGAAAACTGACTATGTAATGCTCCTCTCACCCTGTGCTTACAGGAATGAGGAACGTTATCTCACTTACGGATTATCTCCAATCACGGTGTGGAGCTGCTGACTGGCCGTAAGAGCTCTAAGAAATCTGCTTATATTCAGCTTAAAACTTAGTCAACACAGTGGGCTGTACCTTCTCTTTGCTCTGCTTCATCCCCTTACAGGAATGTTGGCTCTCTAGCACTTTGCTTTGGCCTACTCCATGCATACACAGGAGGGCATAAGAGGAGCACAGAACTGGAGGCAGCCCTGTTTAGCCACAATTTTGATAACCAGTGTTTTGTTCCCTATGAGGACCTTCCTCAACATGAAACATTACAGCACAAGCTACCCCAATTTGCCAAGGAGCAGCTGATCTGTAACTGTGCATTAAGTGATGTTCATATCGTTAAGAGATTTAGACCTGAATTCAGAAACAGCTCTACCTATTTGCATTGTTGAGCAGGGATCCTGAAGGGCCAAGGATGACAGAAAAGCAAAAGGGATAATATAAAAGACCTTGTATTTACGTGATTATTCGTGTGTTGTTTAAAGAGCCTGTGAGACACTTCATGGCTTACGTGTTCGCTCTCCAGCCTATGGGAGCTTCATTCAGACAACACCTTTGACGTAAAACTTTTCTTGTTTGTCTGTTTTGCTCTGTCAACTCAGGAAACATTAGCTCTCCCTGAAATTTCAACAAGGGACAGTTTATCTTTGACGGTAATTTCTCTTATTACTCGCTGCAAAGCATGTATTTGACAAAGGCTTTCTTGAATTACCCAATAAATCTCTACAACTGACTAACATCAGATAATCCCACAGATACTGAATTTCAAAGACTTTCATTGAAACTGGTGATTTTCCACCCTCATGATGAAATGGATTAAGAAAAAGAATGTTTCCTAAATGTCAGGAGGGGAGGTACCTGGCTGAATCTTGTTAACAAGAATGTATTTTGTCAATGCATTTCATACATGCGGTGCCTAAAAAAGTCAGTGAAGCAGAAATGAGTATGATCTAAACTGCAAATGTCACTCTGAATAGGGATACATATTACCCTAAAGATTGGTACTGGCATTTGTTTGAGCTATTTTCAGGGATTCAGATATGAACAGCAGAATTAATGCAGTTTTAGTCTTTCTGCTTTTCTTAACCAAAGCTTCAGAGAGTCACCAGTTAGTTGAAAATCTAAATTCTAAATACAGAAAAATCATTGTCTATATTGCAGGCCTTGAGTTACAGTGCACAAATATATAGAATTTTCCAGAAACCCTTGGAAAAGAAAACATAGATGTTGTTACAGCTCTGGATTGAGCCTCATGGTTTTTGCATATTGTGCAAAAACTTGCCGAGTTTCCAAACCTGAATCTATTTGTCCTAAAAACTGATAGCTGAATTGCAAAACCACTGAGTTCTGAAATGTTCAGCACAGATTCCAGACCTGAAATTTATGGCTTAAATTGGATTATAACTGAGGGAAAACCCTGAAGAAGGTTATTTTCAACAAAATTAAGGTAATGGACCAGAACAAGAATCCCTAGCCACTGAAACCTGTGGTAGGGGGATCTGCACAGAGCCCTTCCACAAGTCAGACTGGTGGTCCTGGAGCCTTTGCCTGCCACTGCAGAAGCAGCTCAAGGGAAATGGGCATCAGACAGACATAGATGGTGTGATACGTGCCAGAAGGAGCCAGCACATCTTTAGATCTGTAGGTTCAGGCCTTATGTCAAGCAGTAAGGCAGATAATATCCTTGGAGGCATGAGGAAGGCAGACCAGAGACACAAGAAAAGGATCAACGATAGAAGAGGAGGGACAGTCAAGTAAAGTGAAATGATTAAGGGGCTGGACTGACTTATATCAGTTGAGAGTTAACTACGCCTCGGCCAAGAGGCACGAAAGTGAGCACATGATAACCATGCTCAAAAGAGAACAAGGGATGATGGAAGAATGTGACTGTTATGGGAAATCTGGTTAACTTAGCTAATGGTTACTGGTGGGCATGTAATTAGGTTAGAGGGCAGCTGTATTTAAAAAGGAGAATTCCTGCCTGGTTTTAGTTGATATTTTGAAATGGAGAAGCCCATATTACTATTTCTGAGGCTTACCCAAAAGCTTATTTTTCAAAAGAAAAAATTCAATGACTTCAGTAACAATTAGGCTCAAGTTGGAGAAAGCGTTCTGCAAACATCCCCTCTGAAATTTCAAAATACAAAACACATGTCTTATAGATACACAAATATATTTATAATTATTATAAATAAATAAAGAGTTTCAAGTTACCTGGCAATAAACTGGTAGTCATAAAATATGACTGTAATAAAACTACATAAACACCCATTTGCTTATGGTTTTGGGCAGACAGGAGTCATAGAGAGAAGGAATAACACCAGTGAAAATGAAGGAGAAGCTCTGATTTTGCTTATTTTAACAGAAAATTACTTGCACCCTCTGTAACGGCTCTCTCTGTATGACCAGCACTGCATGAAGTTAACTGGATTTCAGCTGCGGATTGTCACAAGTTACCCTGTTCAATGTCCTGTTCCTTTTTATCCTCATTTTTTTTGAGAACAAACACATTGTGGCATACTCCCAACAAAATAATTCACTCTTTAAGGCAGGCAGAGTTTCCTAAGGGGTGGGCTCTAACCTCTATTACTCCTTATACCCTTTTCCCTGAACTCAATGGGGCCCCAGTGCAGACAGTGGAGAGGACAACTACTTCTCAGAAGAGGCATATATCCTAATGTCAAGTACAAACATTATAGATGCAAACCTACTTTCGGGTGTACACTGGAAACAAATCACACAGCCTCAGTGTTAACAATGGCCTTTCAGTATGTCCAATAAATCAGCGGGTTTTGGGGTTTTTTTTTTTAAACCTCTCTTCTTGTTCACTGCCTCATTTACAGCTAACAATAACAGAATCAAGCCCAGAAATGAAAAGAAAAAGTTTAATCGCTGATGATTTTGCTATCTCTCCCAAGCAAACAACAAAAGTCCACAACCTTTTAACCTCTTCCATCCTATTTGCTAATTACTTATTTTGTAATTAACCCATTATGCATCTGTCATTGTGTTTTAAATTAAATCACTTTAATTGCTAGTAAGTAGGGTTTATTTAGTTTCTGGTGTGGTTGTATGGGGTCATGAGTGGGGAGCTGTTGAACCACTGTGAGTTACAGGTGGCTCTCTGCAAAACTGCTGAAGTTGCTGTAGATGAAGAGTTAAGCTGCTTTCCTTAGGTGATTTGATTTTAATGGCTAATGGCGTATTTCTAATGGATGGAAATTTACTGCAAGTATGGGAGGGCATTTTTTATTCCTTGCATATAGATCACGTTGGCATTATTTTGTTTCTTGAAATAATTTTTAATAAAGGAATAATTATGCTAATAGTTCTAGAAAACTCCTATTGCCACAATGCTTACTTTGTTATACAGTGGAACTCTGTGAACTGCAATACAACTTTAGAATTAACAGCTGAACTTCAAATAAAGAGAACAGAGAAGATCTAACACAGGAAGCATTAATTGTGGGGCTAACAGTCAGGACACTTTAGTATCTTCATGTAAAAAAACATAAAAAATGAGGATAAACATAAAAGATTTTGTTCTCTGTAGCACAGAACCCTCCTACCCCCTGCGTGACCTGACTCCCATCACTGACTCTGCAGAAAATGCCCCCTTTTTTTCTGGGTTAGTTTTGTGCTGGTTTAGTGAGCTGAATCAGCCCTGTGAGGCTGCTGCTGAGCACCGCAGCTGGCACAAAGTAAGTGGTAGGAGCCCACAGCTGCAAGGAGGGAAAGGGAGGGAGATGAGGTTCACCCTGTCTCATAAGATGGCACCCTGAATGAACATGGTATGGGTTTAAGCCTTTTATATTAAACTAGGCTATTTATAATTCTGTGCATTGAAATTATTTAATTGTTAAAATAATTTCTGAAGTTTTCTGAAACAACTTTGAAGATTTTAAGTCTTGCACTGAGGGAAAAAGCTCTAAAGACAAGGTAATTCGTTATAACTATTATTTAGATCCTTATACAATGAAGAAAGGCCCTAAAAAGTGTGTGCTGTACATTCTAGAGCATGTCAGTATGAATTGGTAAGGTCAGGATTCCCCTTAGTGCTAAATAAAGTTAAGAAGCTAGTACTAATGAGATATGAGAATAAATTTCCAGCAAGAACCCAAGTTCACATCTTTGCTCAGGAACCTAAATATAACTATGGGTCAAATCAACAATAAATAAAGTCCACACATATGAAAGCTGACAGATTTAGCAAGCTGAACTTCCCACATAGACTTTGCTCTGAGAATTCATTAACAATACTAAAATCCAAGATTAGCCTAGATGTTAAATGTTTTCTTCCCTGCTCCCACCAGAAAAAAATTAAGCGTATGAAATTGTAGGGGGTTATGGAGCAGACCTTAATAAGACCTATATAGTCCTTTCAAAAGACAGTCTCTGTGTCCAAGCGAGGAAGCTGTAATCAACCTCTGAAGCCTGCTCTCTCATCTATGTAATTTTACCTTTGGTTCTGGGCTACCAAGACATGGCACATGGCTGAAGATTCTGAAGCAGCATTTTCTTGCTGCCAGATTTCTACTGCTACATTCATCCTGACGCCTTCCTCACCAAACTAAATAACTACACACCTCCATGGGCAGCATGCCTGGGAAGCTCACCTTGCCACCTCTCCCCCCAGCCTTTGCACCATACTTCAGCAGAGCCCCCCATCTCTGCACTCACTTTGCTAGCACTTCCACTGTGAAACAAGGCTTACAGGTGTGGAGGAAGATGATGAGGGCCTGCAGAACAATGCAAAGGAGAATAGGAGACATAGTCGTGACTTTTAAGTTTTTAATAAGGAGTCTTTGAATGGTCTTCAGGGACAACACAACCTGTCAGAAGCCATCAAAATCTGAATAAATAGAAAAATCTCTTGTATAGAGAGGAAAGATGCAATTGTAAAACTTACGTTTGCTTAGAAGAGGGCAAGAAGGGCAAAGATGCAGCAGTGGAACTGAATTACAACTCAAAAAGATAAGACCTGTATGCTGAATGTGCTTTATACTATATACCCATCTTAATATGACCTATCTTGAGATGATGAGGCTCTGAGTAGGTGTTGCAGAAGCTTAGTCCAACAGAGGAAACCAAACCACTGAAAGAAGGAGACAGCTTTGAGTGTGGGCTGTGCATCGGTGTGCAGAGACAGGTCCATGCTGGAGGCAACACACAAGCAGCCCTGGCCTCCAGGAGAATGGCACAGAAAGAATGAGTAGGGGAAATTCAATTGTAAAGCCCTGTTCTGCACTGTCTGCTTTGCTTGAGGTGTGAGTTGGACATCTGCAGCTCTTGCACTTTCCCTGATTTGCCAGTTGTTGGCTTGGTACCCTCAGGTCTTTGCAGATTCACCATTTCCTGCATTCAGCCTGTAACAGAGATAAAGTATTTGAGACTTGAGGCATACATTTATCAAAGCAGTAACATCAGGGGTCTTGAGAGGGCAGAGGGAGGTCAGTATGAAAGCAGCATCCTCTCAGTGTACTAAGCAAAACCCTGGTATGAGCAGACACACTTTCCCAAGAGAGACAAGTTATCACCAAAAAATACATGGGTCAATCTTACCCACTTCCTTTATTAAGTTCAGTAAACTCTCATTACGATACTGCTTTGTGATGGCTATGTCACGGAGGTAATACCGGGGGATCAATCTGAGTTTCTTTGCCCTCCTGAGCTAGTGTGATGGGCCAGACTTTTCTTTTAAAACGTAATTTTCTCCTCTCTCCCTTTACAATTTGCCAATTTGCCAATTTTCCAATTAATCTTTCTTTCTGTTCTAGTTTCTAATTTTGTTTGTGTGAATGTGTAACAGGAAAAGCGGATGCTGCATTTCATTCCCGAGGATATCAGATCTTGGGGTTCCACTGCCAAATGCCAAAGCCATGGTCCTAATGACTCCATCTTTGCCTACTGCTCCTGTGTGTCTGCCACCCGAAGAACAGATCCTTGAGGAACACAGCTGCAAGGAGGGACAATCACCATTCCAAGAAAACTTTTTTTAAGACACCCAGCACAGATGACTTCAAAGGTTAGCCGGAAGATACCGAGTCTGACCTGGTATGGAGCACCAGGGGCAAGACAGCGACACAGCAGGGTGTGCACCATCCTGGTGCAGCATATGAGACAGATACAAAGAATTGCAGAGTTTTCTGTTCTAAAGCTCTATGTAAACACACTGCACTAGCAAGGGATGGAAGACACAAACATGAGGATTATCCCACTCAAACTGCCAGATTAATTCTCTCTGCTTATCTCAGGAAAAATTGCCCTGAAAATGCAGACAATAAGGAAGCCAAAGAGAGCCAAGGGAGAAGCCACAAGCAAAGTGACTCCTGAACATGGGACAAGATGGAAACGGCTACTTTTTCAGTGGATTTCATTCCTCCATTAGCATCATCTCTGTTTACCTAACATGCACTTTGATTTATAGCCAGACACTCAGAGACAGTTTTTATGCCAGACACATCAATCAGAAGAAGCAGAATGGGATGTCATATCTGCATTACTAGTACTGAGACTTCCTGTGATTTATCTCAGCAGCATCACATAGATTTTGAAAAGGACAGTGGCTATACATGATCTTACTAGTGATATTCCCACAAGGCTTATCTGGAAACATGCTAAAAAAGCATCGGAGACATTTTGTCCCGTTGTGTTCTGTAATGTCTTGAGCAGTAAAATATTAAGTGTCAAAAGCAACACAACAGTCTAAATTAAGGATGTAGGCATCTTCCCATCTAGTGATGGGAAGGAGTTAATCTATCAGCTCAATTTTAGAATTAATAAGTTTCGTAAGTATTAATATATGGATCTAATCTACATTCTATATTATCCAAATTACCTCATGCTGAAAGAACAAGTTCTGTATAATGAAGAGAAACAAATGAGGCTCAGAGAAAAATAATTAAAGCTGGGAGTTGCGATGGGAATTGGAGTCAGCACTGCCTCATGTTCCGTGTTGAAAATTTATTCTTACGGTAACCGAGCTTCCTTATTCACAAGGTGGAGATGATAATACTCGCTTCGGTTCCAACAGTATGCCAGTAAGATCTACAGATAAACCATCAGAATTGCTATTATTAATATTATAGATACTTGGCATGCATTTTTTACTTCAAAGCAGTTTTACAGATTGTGTTTCTGGTCTACTCTCAGTGTCTTGGGGATCACTTCTTTGAGACTTCAGAAAAGTTATTTTCAAATTATTTACTACACTTGAGCATATTCTTTGCCATTGACTTTAATTCCATTTTACAGCTTATTAGTTTTGTTCTTTGTATGATGTGGGAACACAGTAGTGCAATGATTCAACTACCACCAGTTCTACCAACCAGCCAGATTTAACAGGCTATTTCTTGTTGTATCCTATAAACACAGTGAGCAGCCAATCTGATATTTAATGATGCAAACCATAAGCAGAGGTAGTGTTTTGTGCCAAGATACAATACGTGGAGATTGCAAAAGCTCATAGCAAAATTTCTATGGAAAAAAAAATTACAGCATGGAGGTTTTTGAGTTGTTCTTTTGTGTGAATCAAACCCAAGTAGCTTTACTAGGAAAAGCAGATAGATTAATTAGAAAAACCCCATAGATATTGACAGAATGAGAGAACACCTCATATTGTCTGTGGAAGGTATTTGCAACCAACTGTGCTTTTTATGGGAAAACTTTATCAGAACAGGATTTCCAGGTTTATTTTCATGTTCTTCCATTCACTAACTAAGAGACTTTGGTCTGAACGATAAAGTGGTTTGATTATGTGGGAAGCACAAAATGTACTAGCTTCTAAAGAGGACTTGTATTTTAGTGTCTGTGAAGTTCCTGAAGAATCTTACATAAGAAGTTATTTATAATGACTTAAAATTAGAATTTTCTTTGAGGTATCCTAACCAATTTACAGAAAAAAAGATGTGTGAAACAGGATGGGGTATGTTTTAAAACCAGCTCCTTGTCTTTTTAAAAAAATATATTTGTAGATCTCTCAAAAGGGAGACTGGTATACTATTATTAGGATTTTCTGAAGAGGTGCAAAAACTACTAGTGGACTATGAAGGGCTGTCCTTGCTCACATACAGACAATAAAATGAAATTTGAAAGTGTTAAAAATTCAGAATGAAAAAGTAGAGTTGCCAGCAATGACCTGACTCACAGTTCCTGAGTGCTTGAAGTTGACAGTACTGGATCTTTGGAAATGCTTTAGTAACACAGAGATCTCTTCACTCCTGAACAAACTGACATCACTACAATCTGTCAATTTGCTGGAATTCACAACCACGCTGGGCTTTGTTTCTGAGCTATTGCGGTCAACAGCTATAGCCAAAATATGTGTCTCTCTTCCAGTTCTCTTTTTAAAAATCATATATCCTCTTCAAAATTTTACATGTGTTTCTTCATTTTGGTCATATTCATCCTTAGTTTTTTGGGTTTTTTTTCTTTTTTTTCTTTTTTTTTTTTTAATTAATTTTTTTTAGAGCAGTGGACTACAGTTTATGAAAACCCTGCACAGATGTAGAAATAAATACTCAGTTGGATCCTCCAGGACAGATTTAAGATGTCATTGTCAGCTTTAGGATATCTGTCTGTATTAGTCATCCTGCCAGCATCAAGATAGTAAGAGAAAAGATAAGGGTTTTCTGTAAGGCCCACTGAAGCAGAGGGAGTCTCTACTGACATCAGCTATTTTGTGCCACGTTTGTCTAGCATGGATTAGGACACAAAGAAGAGCTTCTCATGCCAAATTCTGTACTGACTTCTTCATGTGCGCGCATTTTTATTGAGCAGGCTCAATAAAATCTTCTGGGACCATCATTCCTACAACCTTTATACAACTTTTACTTTACTTCATACAGTCTGTCTGGGCAAGGGGCCAGGTCTTCATATTTTACAAAGGAAAGCCTTTTCCTCTGCTCATCTGATTTTATTCCTTTGCTTATTTACTGTACTTCCTTCACCAGGTTCAAAGAGATTGGTTCTTTGTTGGACATTTACGTTTTGGAAGCAATAAACTGGCACCGAGATGGCTTTTTCTAAGTCAGGCGCAAAATATTCGCTCACAGGAACACATCATTTAGAGACATCACCTATAGGGACAAAAGGTTCTGCCTGCTGAGCACTGGAGTCCATCTCCCCTTGGACATCTTGCCAAATTGGCTTGCACTTGCCATTTTCACGTGAGCCACTGCCCTCAGCTGCAGGTCACGCAGCCACTGACATTGCTCCGGCCACTGCTCTCCTACTCCTGTGTCAGCGCCCAAGCTCTGTTTTCTTGCTGACACTGAAAACTTCTCGTGGGATCCAAAATGCTGGTCCCAACTCACCTGTGGAGTCTGGGTGGGAATTTCCCTCCCAGGGAAGACGCTGGGCAGGCAGAATGATGCTGCCAGTGCTACTGACAAAAGCGATGGACAGCTGGATTTCATTGCCGGGTGAAGGGGAGCTCAGCCAGAAACAGCCGAGTGTTACAGAGAGGGCAGAGGACCTGCTGGGGAGTGCAACCGTGCAGGGCCAGCAGGACCTATCGTGTCACCTAAGGCCAGGGATACCGAGGCAATGGTAAATTGGTCTGGGTGTGGAAAAAATGGGATCAAGGCGGGGAAAAGCAACTGAGGGCAGCTTGTTTGTTTGGGAGGAGACTGGACTGGAGAAAAAAGGTACAAGAGCAGCAAAAAGGAGGGTCAAGAAACAGCAAATGGGGTAACAGCAGATACAAATAATGTTAATGGGGGCTGCTTGGGGGTATCTATCAGGTGGCCGTACCCTTGACTACTACAGACTGTTGCCCTAAATCAGAACAACTAAGTCTGTTGTTCTGAGAGCACTGTGTGCGCCAACCTGCCAGCACAGTCAGGAGGACTCGGAGGGATGGGCACAGGGCAACATCTGAGGTGGATGGATTGAGCATCTGGTGTTGCTGTGTTGGTGCCTGTGCCAGGCCTGACAAGTATCAGCCTCTTCCTGACCTCCTCCTCCTCCTCCTGACAGGCGCACCAGCCGAAGGAAACCTTCTCCCACCAACGCAGCAGCATGTCCCCAAAATGGCTTCAGCTGAACCGATACAGGCAGTGGCACTTCTCCACCAGCACAGCTTCATATGTATTAGGGGCTTTGCAAGGATAATTTCACCGGCTAGGAGGCGATGATTATTTTTATATGCCTGTACACAACATATGTGTGCTGGCAAATCATCCGGAATCACTGCACTACTTGCTTAGTCCCAACGAAGGAGTTAACACCTTCAAATTCAGCAAGCAACAGAGCCCGTAATGAAACTGAACTTACCATATTTCTTCACAAAAACGCTACATGAAATTACTGCATTATTTTTGTGAACACAGGAACTGGGTGAAAACAGCATTCTCTTCCTTTCAAATTGTTTTTTCCACTGGCACGTTTCTAAATAAACCCTTCGTTTCATACAGATAGTGTTTTCCTTGGAACTGTTACTGTCTTCAGATACTGCAGAAATTAGCCTCTAAAAGAGTATGTAGATTATCCTCAGACATGTACAAAACCAAATACCGCCACTCAGAGTGCAGACTACTGATGCTAATTAGTGAAATAACTATGGTTTAGTTTTCCCGCAGATGGATTTGCTGCTTTCAGGTGCCATCTCGGCTTCTGAAGTTCTGCTTTGAATACAAACTGAGATATCAGAGAGGAAAAATAATTCATCTGCAAAAGTCAGTATCCTCAAAAACAAAAGCGAGTCCTAAAGCTCTCAACTGGAGACAGACAAAAAGAAGAAAAAAGGACTTTTTCATTAAGGAGAAGATTTAATAAAATCTAGAGATCAGCTTGCAGAAAGAAATCTGACTGGGTCTACACCAAGACATCTACAGTAGATACAAACCCAGAAACTTGACTAAATATATTGCTTCTTACTCACTACAAAGTGGTTTTTTTTGTGAAAACCTGTTCCATTTTCTCAGAGATAGCAACTGAATTTCCACTAAATAGCACCTCCCGTGTTCATGGCGCCTTTACAGATGAGCAAAGCACCATTCAATGCTACAAATGCCAACAGTTGCACAAAGCAGCATAACACTGGAGAATCCAGGCTCTCCTAGGAAGAATCTGGGATTTGGGATCTTAGCTGTTGCCAGCATTTTTCTTGTTTGGTTTAGGAGTCCACTAAAATATTTAACAGTACCAGACATGATTTTTTGATGCTTTCTCATGAAGAGTGATGTATTTATATGTAGTGCATTTTTTAATAAGAGTGAGATTTGAAGCTGCTAAAGAAAAAGCTCTGTTTGTTGGGATTTGTGCATCACTGACATAGCCAATAGTCTGGAAGTACATCAACCTACACGTAGTGTCAAAAAACACATTTGCAAGCTAAATAACAGAAAACAACCTGTATGGTTTTTTTGTTGTTACTGCACTGTGAGGAAAATGTTTGTCATGCAAATAAAACAATTTTTGGGTTTTTATTATAAACTATTGAATTCCCAACAGATTTTAAAATAATGAAAACAGGTGGAAAGAACTTGTACTGATTTAATTAAAAAAAAATTATAATAAAAATAAAATAAAATCAGATTAATATATGGGCAAATGACTTTTCATAATTGCTAGGCAGTGGAATCACAGTCCTACAGGTTTTTGATCTAAAACTCAGATTTTATTTTGGGCCCAGATATAACATTTTGTAGTTGTACACAAGAATGATCAGAAGTGAAGCTCCTCTTTACAATGATCGTCAGTTCCCTATTTCATATGGGTGGGATAAAGATGAGAATTCCCACTGAAATACTTTGATGTTCCAAAAGCAAAAAACTGACAAGCAGTCTGATCCTGAATCATAGCCTGATGCTGTTCCCATTTAACTCCAGAGAATGTCTACCCACCGCTTATATTCTTCCACGGAAAAGCAGAGACAGCTCAAGGCAGTAGGCAAGGTAGGCAGCAGCCTAGAGCAGAATGCTGCCCACACCACCCAGCAGAAGACAGAACACGGTGCTCATTTGCAGTTCCACAGCCCTCACTAGCACACCGTCTCACAATGCAAATGCACTGATTGAGACCAAGGGCTTCAGCTGAAATTTTACCAAGCTATGAGTACACATCGTTTAGAAGTCTCAGCAGCTCTGGAACTGGATAGGTTATTTCTGAAATAATCTTCTGTCTTACAAAATTTGTATTACCACATAATTTACCTCCTGAAGAAATGCACATTTTTACGTATTCACCAAATAAACCCTCACTTGATGCTGGGGAATATTTGTTTCAGTATTATTTCACAGCTGATGGACATTTTGTTTTGTTTTGTTCCATGAAACAACCCCAGGCTGATTTCAGTTCCACGCTGCATATTTCTCCCAGAAGAGACTGACATTTTTCATTCTGTGGTTTCAGGGAATATTTAAATATTTTATAATAAAAAGAAAAACAGCTTTAGCAGGGACACTGAGAGACCCCCACTGTGGCCAATGCTACCTATTTAGCAAGGAGGTGCAGAGCTGGAGATCAAATCAGAGAAGATGAGAGACGGGAATAGGAAAGTCTCAGTGCTGCAAACGTGATCTGTTGTACGTAGGGCATTCTCTCCTGCTTTTGGGAGACAGGGAGACATCTGACTTGCCTGGCTCCCAAAGTGAGCAATGTCAGTCCAAATTCACTAGCTCTGGGCTGGGATTCAGCTTCCACTTCTCTCCAAGGCATTTCTCACTACGGGCAGCTGGAGTGGGTTCATGTACAAGTGCCATAAGGAGCCCCATGAACTAAGCCTGAAATAAACTTCAGACTTTGAGAAATAGGTGTCAAAACAAAACCTTCATGCATTTACCTACATAGAACTCCTGTACTGAACTTAGCAGTTTGATCTCCAAATAGTCCCTCCATTGTGCAGGAGCTCAGCTCCTTGAACGAGCATAGGATAAAGCCCATATTCAGTTTGGTAGTCTTCTTTCATCCCCCCTTCATACAGACTCCTAACGTTCCATCTTTCTGGTCTCCCTTAAAAGCCAGGAAATATAAAGAAATCAGTGGGTGTTTTTAAGCACTTTAGTTGCCAAAGTATGACTTGAATGGTTATATTATGTGATTCAACTCAAATGAGTCTCTCCGTGTCCTCACCATTTCGAGATTACCCAAAAGATTACACTTCCTTAGAGCTGTTTGTATCGCCAAATCAGAAACTTCAAATGAAAATCTGGTATTTGCAAATCCTTAGTCAGAAACCATATCAAGTGTCATTAGCTTTCCAAACATAAGCATGTAGAAAACAATTTCACCAACAAGGAGGAAAGCTTTGCAGGAATCTGTTGATCAGAAGACATTGGAATTACTACACTACATGGGAATTATTTCATTCAGAGGGTTTGTGTGATAATTTCTTGCTAAAAAATGAGGAAGGCTGTTACGGATGTTCCAAAAGCACCATCAGGGATTTTAATTAAGAAAAAGTATCCTTGGATGTTGTCAAGAGAATCGGGAACAATTTTGGAGGGGAGTATATTCTGATCTGTTTTCCCACAGGGGAATACTTTCCCAAAATAAGGTCAATAGTGGATTCCCCTCTCAGGGCTTCAGTCTTTTAGCAATGGTCAGTCCACAACCGTTCCCATGAATTATGATTTGCAAATATAAACCTGAAGGTTTTGCATATTACTGTAGCTGGTTGCACAGGATTTTCATTTCAGTATAATGCTACATTACTGACTATGTGCTTGCTAATGCTCTCCCTCCTTCTCTGTATTGCTGTTAAAGTCAGTCTGCTGGTAAGAAAATCTGGGATCATTAATCTTGCCAATACTGTGCACTGTGTCATGCGCTGCTCATTAGGAACCACAGGCAACCAGACAGTCTCAGCTGATCAGTTATTCAAGTTACAGGAGCCTTTCCCATCTTGCTGGTAGTAAAGACATGAAGTCTGCCATTATCACAATTCTCTTCTGAAGAAGAAAAGCAGCAAGTGCTAATTAAATAAGGTGCCACGGTAGACTGTACAGCAAATGGCATTCAGAGTGAACACTGGAGTGTGAAGGACGGAAAGCTTGCTTCCTCTTTCCAAGAAACACAGAAGAAAGTTAAACACCGAAAAACCTGTCTGAAATAGTATGATCTCCATGTATTTTCCCAATTCATGTACAGAAACGAAACATTCATAAGCCTTGTGTTAAGAACTTAATTGCAGCTCTCAACAGGCTTTTACCATTTTGACAAGTCTGAAGTTCATGTTTTCAATCCAGGCAGCAGCTCCCGTCCAGCAGTGGATTTATGTTGCCTGTCCATACAGGCACACTAGCAGGGCGGGTACTGCTGTACACAATGAGCAGCAGGATTTGCAGTGAGTGCAGGGTGAAGTAGTAAAGGACAGAAAATTTGAAAAGGTTTCCATCTTACAGGGTTTTATATAACTTCTGGTATACTAGAGGTTACCTATTGGGACTACTATAGCATGTTGTGCATGAGACAAAGTGAACACCTCACCACGTGGGACTAAGGGATATTTGCTAGTTGCTGTATGTCTCTTGTAAATCCAGGCCCATTGATGCTAGCTTCAAACACCACCAACTACCCTAAGCAACCTCTCCTATTGCTCATCTCTTCCCTTAATTAGACTGGTTTTCCCAATACAGTGTTGTCTTAATGCAAATTCAACTCTCAGTGTCCTGCTATAACCACAAGCAACGCTGGCTTTCCCTCCCCTTTGCAGCTTCCCAACCACCTATTTGCAAAACTAAGCGGCTGGGCTTCACTAAACCTTTACTTAGAACTCAAGGTTCTTAAGTTTTTGGTATTTCTTGATATTCTTGTCTAGATTCTCTCCTGCTGCTCATTATCTCTCCAATACAAATTGAGCAGGTATTCCACTTGGGACCTCATCAGGAAAACGTACTTATGTGCAATATTTATCAGTCATTACTTAAGGTAATCTACACATTAAGTATTCCAGATTATTTCCTCTGTGCAAGGCTGCTTTCAGTTTAAATTAAACTATATAGAGAACACACCGAAAGAGGAATAAAAGCATCCATTTGCGCAGCTTGCCTGAAGTAGCTACTCCATCTCAAGTTTTTAGCTGATATTTTTCCAAATTAATGTTGTCGGAACGTGCACACACGCAAATGTATGCGTTCCCCCATTTCAGACCTGATGTCTAGATCTATCCTGCATAAGATGGTTCAGCTTTCGACAGTTCTGCACTTTAGTGAGAGCCATCAAAACAAAAGGAGAACGTCTGTCAGCATTTCTGAAAATAAGACTTAGCTTTGCAACACCATCTTTTTCAGTTATCTAGATTTATTTTTATTATTGTAATGGACATCATTATTATTATTGCAATGGATTAGATGTCATTATTGTTCACCTAAGAATGTGTTTAAATGAAATCTTAAATGTTATTTTATGGGATTAATCAACACATCACAGCACCAATTTTCATTCACAGTGCAGAAAAGGTCAGTATGCAAATGCAATGTGCTAAAAATGGATCAGCTCTGAGTAATGCCCAATCAAGTTAATTAAACTAGATCCTCAAGACAAAGTTTAGCTTTTTGGTTTATGTCTGATATTTTGAATCTGTTCTACAGATTAAGGCTTGGTTCGAAATGTCAGGGAGAAAAAGGAGAAATTAAGTAATGCAGAAATAACATTTTCTTTCGTTATGCACCATTTATTTCTACAGTAGCAATCTTTGCATTATTTTTTCATGAAAAAACACATTGATTATCAATCAAAATTTATTCTGCTTTTCTTCAACTTTAATCTTTTTCTATTTAAATTGGAGTATATGCATAAATTGTAAAATTACTTATTACTTCTCTATATATTAAATGAACACTAAACCCACATTATCATAGCCTATCTTTTTCTTTTGTATCAGGAAAGCAATAATAATTGTTTAAGCTATTTGAATACAACTACGTAATCCTGAAGAGCAGTCCAGTCAGTATAATCTAGAGCCTTTTGTAGGTGATAAAAAATTTTGCACTTTTTGTTGTTGTCGTTAGAAACTGGCAACTTTTAACATCATATAAAACTAAAACATAAGCAAAAGATCCAAAGACCAATGACTTCATAAGAGCATGATTAGAATATTTTTTCCTCTACTAAATATCTGAAATTTTCAGATGGATGGGGGAGAGAAAAGTGGAAATTATTAAGTGCTGTATGTGTATCACACTTAACTTGCAAGTTTGTAAATAAGAGAACAACTGAAATATATACAAAACACGTAATAGTTATTGTACCTGCAAAGTAAGTATAGCAAAGTGGTTAATTTTATGTATTTATGGACAGGATACTGGTGCTTAATAGCTACATGCACAAGTTTTCCTGAGTAAAATTGCTCAGGAATAAAGACAGGATTTGATAGGTATACCAGCTGTATGCACATACATCTGAATCCACCCATTCAAAACGTCCTTTGAGACTAACACATCCTGGAACAAAACATAACAGAAGACAAGCACACTACACCAAAGTACACATAACTTGCCCCAAATGAACTATCTTATCTATTAAGAACGGCTTCTGTTTGGCATGAAGCTACTCACATTTGTAATTCTTCTCAGCATGAGATTTCAAACAGACATGGCTTTACTCTTTTTTGTTTTTCAGATCTGTTCTTTGTTTTTTCTTTCTTAATTATCGGTAAGATTGACTGCTAGATCCTTCCAAAGTGTTACTATAGTGACAGGCATTAATATTGGAAACACAGAAAGGAATAAAATCCAGAGTCTACCTTCAGTATTACAGGGGTTCTAGATCATGCCATGAAAAGATGCATGTAAGGATGGAAAATGTTGTGCTGTTACATGTGCTCTGATGTTACAGACATTAAAAACTCACAGGTCAGAACAAAGATCGCATCACTTGGACGCAGTCCTATGTACAGTAAAACATGAAGAATACAACATTTTTCTCTGTCCCCTTCCTAAAAATTCCCAACATTTGTTTTTGACCTCTGATGGGCATTCAGCTGTTACCTTTAAAAAGCATCTATTAAACATTAGCACTCTTTTCCCGAGTGCTCACTTGTCTACTATCACTGCAATTCTTCTCCGTGTAAAAAATCGTAACATTTACTGTCACTCAATTTCCTCTGTCATTTTATTACTCAGTCATACTCAGTACTGTCAGATCCTTCTGCAGCTCTTCCCAGTTGACTCTAGCACTGTCAGCAGGCTTTATCACTTCAATATTACCTCTATTTTCCATATGTTGAACTACTCAGACACTTGGACTGATGCCTATGGGACTCCATTGGTGATTTCCCTCCATTGTAAGACTTGACCATTTAATCCCTGTTACTTCCTAACTTTTAACCTGCTATTAATTCATGACAGGAGTTTCCCTTTCATCACACGGCAGCTTTAAATCTTCCTAAGCCTTGAGGAAAGAACACTATTGAAAACTTTTGGAAATCCAAGTAGATTACAGCCAGATCACATTTTTTCCCCAAATTATTGTCTCTCTTGGAGAACTAGGACAGACCTGTAAATTTTGACCTCTCCTTGTTAGGCTATGTTGTTTAGTCTGCACAAGGAACACCACAATCCTAAATTATAGTTGACTTCTTGTTCCCCTTTGTTCCACTCCATAGCACAAAACTGTAGCTGTGGTTTGATAGCACTCATTAACCTGATCAGCTCTTTATGTACCTGTGACAGAGTCTGGCTGTCAGAGAATGAACAGATAGGAATTATGGAAAAAAATCTTTTACAAGAACATTATTTCCCATATCCATTTTTAATTTCATTCTTTCTCCATGCAACAAAAATGAATGGAAATATGGTAGAGGCAAAGCTCTTGCAATGGAGAAGCTAGCTTTCTTAGAATTCATTGCAACAGGCTTAATACCAACAGCGTAGCCCAAATTGAAGGCTTCCAAGCTCACAGCTGACTTCAAAGCTTCGGAGGACAGAGAAGGACATTACCAAGGCAATTCCCTATGGAAATGAGGTTTATTGGAGTGGCTTCACCAGAGGCTCCCCCATCGTCTTCCCTCCCTTCCTCTACCCAGTACCTTCTGCCTGTCAGATGGCTTTCACTCAGCTCAACAGGGACACTGAAGTCTGAAACACCTGCAGGTTCTGGCAAGTACCACAGCAAGGTAAGAGACGGATGTGGGGAAGAGAGGCCAGTGGTGTCTCCCTAGAGTGGGAAGCTGGGAGGAGTGGAGCTCCCGTGGGCTGCGGTCAGGCACCCAGAGAAGGATGCCACGGCAGCACCCATCCTGGCGTGACCCACAGCACAGCAAGGAGAGAACAGGGTGTAGTGCACTGTGTGGTCATTTTCTGCATAGCTCTTCTCCACATCTGACAAAAATCCTTTCTGCTAATGCTCTGTATTTGTTGCTGATGTCTTGGTAGCCAAAGTTTCAAGAGAACCCAGTCTGAGGAGCTGGGATCATGCACCCCATGGGCCCGCAGCCTCTCTGAAATCTGAAACATAGGTGAAACTAGGGACGCTGGGATACCCAGGCACAGTTAAGGGGTGCAGGGCCACCGGCTCTTAGCTGTCAGGGAGCATGTCCTACCCACTGCCTTAGGCAACACAGTCTGTCAGGAATGAAAACAGGGTTATCAGGGAACTGTCCCCTGGGCCCACCACAGGCTTATCTAATCCAAGAGGTTTTGCTTTTTATTCAGAAAAATGTAATTTTCCACCTAAAATTTCATCGTGACACTCTGTTAACAGCGCTCTAACATGTTTCTCTTCATGCAATTGCGCAGAAATGAAGCAGTTTTGTCACAGTGTGTCTGGCACTAGAGTGGTAGGTATAGACCCATGATTAAATATTGCGCTTTTACTGTCATGTCTAAAGAATTTTGGCTGGCTGGTAAAGCGGATAGCAGACAAAGGCCAAAGTACAGTTATTCACACCCTGTTTTATGGTTTGGTTTTCCTCATGTTATGACATGAGATGCAAGAAACACAGCACAAAGGTTTCTAACTGCTAGAACTGAGAAATGTGGGCGTCCTAACACAGAAGAAAAATCCATGGTGATATTCCCCTAAGTATTACAGTGCTTACCTTCTGAGATATTTATAACTATTCAACTGTATTCAGAGATACACATGCATGTATAGACACACAGAATAAAAACCAAACAAATAAAAACCAAACAAACAAAAACCAACCAACACCAAACCCCAAAACAGAAAAAGAGTATGTTTTACTCTAGAAAACAACTGCAACATACTGAAAATGGTTCACTTGCAAGATATTATATACAACTAGAATGTCCTTTTAAAAGTGTCTATATTGTTACAGATTCACATTCATCCAAAGAAATTATAATCAGCTACTGCTTACTAGAAGGTGTATTTTTTCCTAGCTTTATGATTAAAATTTTACAAAATAATTCCTATGGATCAATCTTGGTAAAAATACTTGAAAGCGGAAATAGAAGAGCCACAGCCACCTTTCCTAAAGATGTTTTCCAAGCAAAATCCAGGTTCCAGTTCACTGGATTCCAATGCTGGCAGACAGATACTTTTCCTGTGACAGTCTGAACAAGATTCCAAATCTGGGAAAATAACAAGCTCTAAGAAAATTCAGGTCTAGAAATGCATGTTCCATGAGAACTTTTACTCTAAAGTAACGTTCTTCAATTGTACACACATTTTTAAACAAAGTGAGTGCAAGGTCTGAGCAAATCAAAGTGCAAAATTGGAAGCAGGGTGGGGAGGAAGCTTCCACAAATTAAACTGTTATACACCACAGAATTTTGCACAGACCCACCAATAGGTAGGTCAGAAAACAAAAACACATGAAAGAGCTGAGAAGTGAAACAATGTAGGTTTTAAGAGCCAAGATTAATCATCTCTCTTTCCTTTGAAAAAGAGCATTCCAAAAAAGCATCACCAAAATCAAGCAAGATGCCACAATAAAAAGATGTATTATGTACCAACAAATACTTAGTGTTTGAAAAGACATCACAAAAACTGCATCACAGCCTTGAAATAGATATTTAAACCCACAGACAATCCTTAGTGTAACCGAGTACAAAAAGAAGTGGTTTAGATGTCACTTTCTTTATGTTCAGCTCACAAAAATAGGCATCTGCTTTAATTTTTTTTTCTGCTTGTAACAAATCCAGAAAAACAGGATTTTGCTCTCTTTGTACATCAATGGGTATCTTTGCTACGTTAATCTGAAAGAATTTTTCATCCTGTATCTTTGAGCTGCACACATAAATATAGATAAAAATGAACCTGGTTTAGAAACAGACATTCTGCCATGATGCATCACAAGCAGAAAGTTAACTTTTTACTTTCCAAATCACAAAATATTAAATACTGAAGCATTCTGTGAAATGTTAACATTTGATTCTTTAATAGCATCCTCAGAGACTTCACAGCTCTCACCTAATTTGAGGGTAATATGTTACAGCAACTTTTATTGCTGCACTGGATATAATTCTTTTTTGTGTCCTTTTATGTTATGCCAAAATTGCCTGAGTGCATATGAATAAGTTTGGGGGAGGGGGTGTTTTATTGTTTGGTTTTTGCTTGTTTGTTTTTTTAAGAATGTGTATACATTGAAATGAACATTTTTCCTTTCTGCTTTGGTTATCAGGGAGCAGCATTCCTGACCATGTAGCGTCTCGCTATTGTTCCTGTCTGTAGCCACCACATCTGCTCCACAGAACTTTCAATTTTATTATATTTTTTTTTCTGTAAATTGCATTGTATTTTGTATGCAAAACTTACACAGAACTGAAAATAATTTAATGAAATGTCCTAACAACCCATTCCAGAGCCCTGCTCCGCATGGCAGTGATCTGACCCCGGCTGGGCTCTGTGTTTGCCGCTCCCTGCCTTGTTCTGGCAGGGAAGAGCCCACCAGAAACTGCTGGCTTCTCCCTTTGAAAAAGCTCTCTAAATGCCACATCTTGAAAAGCACGAGGAGGAAATATACGTTTGGAAAACAATCCACTGGCTACAGCAGCACCTACAAAGCAGCAATGAAGAAAAAGAGAGGACTCACCAAGATACATCCTGATGTATGGAGAACAGTTTTGGTAGCAACCCTCAACAGTCTGGAAGTTAATACTCTGCTTCTCTTCTCTTTTTCTTTCTCAGACCCCCCACTCCTAATTTCCCCATTTAAGGGAGAAAATAACAAGGCAGAAGATGCCAAGAGACTTTCATGACATAAACAATAAGGCCTTCCTGTGCCAACATTTCCTTTAAAAACACTTGCCAATAAAGCTCCTGGAGGCCAGCAAGAGAAAGAAATGCCGAAACAGCCGTGACATGAACTTGGCATATTTTCCCGACTCACTCACTTCCCTTGAGACAATCCCTCCAAGAGAATGCTCAAGGATAATGGGAAAAGAAAATTTCTTCCAGCGAGGACTTCAGCTGCCCATGCTATACAAGAGAACTGCCAATTAACTTTATTTCTGTTTACCTACAGCCTCGCTCACGCAGCCACCTCCGCTGCCATGTTTCCTGACTCACACAGTCATGTTTGCACATTCACTTCTTAATCTCGATGTCTGAGAAAGGCAAGAAGACTTTTCAAAGAAAAAAATTCTGAGAATCTCCAATTCCAAATAATGTCTGAACAGCATGGAGAATGATCAGTAATTGATAAAGGGTAGACAAACACTTGGCTGTTTGCATATTAAATCCAAATTTCCTTTTTCCTTCTCACTGCTATTTATACTTACTTTTATAATTTTTATAGACACGCTAGTCTATAAAATATTAAGGATGCTCATGTGTCTTCTGCTTCTGTAATGAAAGATTGTCAAGACTATTTTGTCTCGTCAATCCATCTCATTTTGAGTAATACCATGTTTTCAAAACTAAATGGCACGTTAAAAAACAGAAATTAAAATCTCCTTGGAAATCAGCATCTTACATGCACAAACACGCATTCACTCACCACTCACTCACTCCTGGGGTATGGCCGTTCCCTGCCAGAAGCTCCTCATGGGCAGGAACATAGGGGTCCAGCTGTCTCCTCTCACCCGCACCTCTGTCCCACCTGCAGTGCAGAGGGTCCCACCCACGGGAGGGGCTGGGCAGGAGGCAGCCAAAGCTGCCTGTCCGAGGGCAGGGGCAGGCAGGTGAAGCAGGTCTCCAGCCAGGCTTTGCTCCAGCCCTGCTACCCTGCTCTACTCCCCTCTAATGCCAGACCGGGCAGCAAACCCCCCATCTTATTCAAAGACAGATCAAGCAGAAATTTTTGTTGCTTTTGGGGGGAGCTGTTTGATTACCCATCTGAGTCTTGCAAGATCTTATGTGTCTAAACAACCTCTTCCACATGTACCTGATTCAGGGGACCGTGCAAAGATCCGTCCATCCCTCTATGTGAAGCCTGCACCCTGTCACCGAGTTAGAAACAGAAAGTGAGCATGAGCTAAGAAGGCAGCGAGTGCTGCCAAGTGCTCTTCACTCAGCTAAGGGTTGCTATTGTTGCTGGGGTTTCTTTGGCTTTGCATTCAGCTCCTTAGATTAGCATCAGGGTATCACATATCAAAATAACCACTAGTGAGGATTTGCTGGCCTGCTCAGAAGCGAGGGTTCACCATACCTCCAGCTGAATAATTCTACCGCAATGTAGTCTGATATCATACACCCCTGGTTTCTACTTCCTAATAACTTGCTTGCTGGCTTATGTCACACTCAGCAAGCCTCCTGACTCTCCTGTAAGACCCCACCTACCCCTGAAGACCCTCAGCAACCTTATCTAGGCCAGTGCCACCAGAGCACAATTTTCTTTGTGGATTTTTTTTTTTTTTTTTTTTAAATTCCCAGCTCGTATGGCTCTGCTGGTAAAATACTGTAGTATGCTATGATGTATATAATCTACATTAGGAGTTATCTACTAGCTCACCTTCACTCCATCATAACTGCTGGGCACCTTGTCAAGACACACACACACACAGCAAGATTCTTTTTTCTTAACCATCTTTTTCTGCCCACTCGCAAAGCTAACACTGGATTGTTTTTAGGTTTGTTTTCATCAAAACCTGAGAAAATATGTGTTTTTTGTAACACCACCAGGGCAAGCCATCTGTGGCTGGCTGGCAAACTCTGAAATTCAGGGCTGAGGCAGAAATATTTAGGAGTCAAAAAAAAGCTGACTTGCTCAAGAAATTAAAGCCCTTCTGACAATCTTCCAAAGAGCCCCTGAGGAAAAGGGAGGGGAACCAGAGAGACTCAAGGAAAATGGATGGGAGCCCAGCGTGGAGATTCACGCCAGAACGGTTCCTGGCCAAGAAGGAAGGTTGGCAAGTAGACAAATACAGGCTTTCATAGGCAGCATTGTAAACAAGACATTAAAAATATTAATCCATTTAGATTTCAAGCACCAAGATGAGATTTACTTAAGAAGCAGAATTATACTGGTAATGGCTCCTCAAACATTTCAGCTCAATGTCAAAACTTTTGCTCAGCTGTATCAAGTGAAAATACAAGGAGCTGTTGACACTAAAATATTCAAACATTCAATCATATGGCAGGGCTCAAAGAACACAGAGGAAGGCAAAGAAATGCTTGAGCCTTGGGCAGAAACTCAAGCCCTCACAAGGAAACTGCATTCACAAATTATTTTTACCTTCATTTCTACACCAAAATAATAAATCGAAGTGGCAAAATGGTTTCTTAAAACCAAGCTTCCTTTCAGAATTCTTTTCAAATAAAATGTAAATTACCTGTACTGAAATATTTTGTTTTCAAGTAGAAAGAATCATCTAGAACAGAATGTCTTTTCGTGTGAAAGAAAGTTTAAGTAAACTTTGAACACCTAGGACTTATAAAAAAAGTTTCTTCTCTCCTACGGGAATCAGCATGTCTCCCCTTCTCCCCCCAGAAAACAAGTACTTATTCTAAATGATTGAATTTTTTTAATATTTAAAAAAATGTATTGGAAAAGTCATTTCCCCCCAAAACAAACAGGTGTTCAGGACTACTAAAGTACAGAAACACAGATGAAACACATGGGGTTTTTGGTGTATGTAGCAAGTATCATGTCACCTTAAGCCTGACATGGCCAGGAGAGCGCAGTTCACAGGCACGTCTACCAAGGGACAAGCTTGTCAGGGGAGGCCCACAGAGAAATATAAGTACCTTAAACTATAAGAAACATGATCAGCCATCACTATATGGGATTCAGGAACTGGGAGTCGGGAACCAGAAGATTCCTGTACTGGGTTAGAGGAAAGACTAATATTTCATGAATTAACAAGGTTGATCTCTCACAGAAGTCTATGTGCACAGCCTGTGCTAAAGAAAGATCTTTTTCACCGCTCAGTAACACCAACAATCACCGTAAAATGCCACACTTGGAGGGACTGAGATACCTCCATTCAAAGCCCAAAAAGCATTCTAAAGAAAAAGCTAATATTCTTTATTATCCTTAGTCCCTTAAAAAAATCATTAACTTAGTAAAAAGGATAGAAGAGCCTCCCATCTCTTGCAATGTAGGATATACATCACACCCCGCAGAATTATATTTCTTAACATGTTCCTCAAAAAAAAAAAAAAAGAACGAAAACTAAAGGAAAAAACCCGACTAAGTTCTTTTCCATGCTCATATATGTAGCCACTCATCTTAAGCTTTCCACAGTATCTGAAATGGAAGATCTGAGAAAAGGAAAACCTCAAAACAGAGTTAAAGAATGAGTAACTTCATTCTGCTTAGGAGTGAAAAAAACTAGATTAAAGCTTAAAGAATCTGAAATTTTGTAACAATTTAAACATTTAAATGCAAATGCACATAGCAACACATGAATTATACAAATTCTCCTGATCTTTCATACTATGAAATTTCCTTTCTGCACTCTCAATGTAATCAGAACGGAATACTGGCATCCCAGATATTTTGAAATTATACACAAGCAGCACATTTAATAGCATTGATTTTAATAAGTTAGCATTCTATCTCTGATGCATGTTTCAAAACGTTTTAGCTGAAAGTTTTTTTATGAACGCTATTTGCCTATTACATACCACAACCAGTGTGACTTCACAGTCCAGAGAGGCATTTTCATCACACGAAAGGAGAAGCCATAAGTGAAACATTGCTTGGCAAACAGTAGCTCACACACTGAAGCTGCAATATTATCCTGGCTTTCCTACATATTAAGCATAGGACTATGTTCAAAGTAAACATGTGGTCATAATTAAATAATAATTATGACTAACATTTGTGTAACACCATTCATCCAAATAGTTTAAAGCATTAGGTAAATCTGTAAACAATGGGTCTAATCCAGCACCCTTTACTCACATAATACCATGCAGTTCAAATGGACTATGTAGATCTTGTCGACACACAGACTTAATTGTTCTCAATTAACTCCATGTGTCAACACTCATTCCAGTGTGTCTTGTTCCTGTTTAGCTTAATTCTCTCACTGCTTACTACAGGTGAACGTACTGTTTCTACACTCTCACTGATCACTTTATGGACATTTCCCTACATTGATCCCACAGGGCTTTTCAAATCTCAATGCAACCTCACTTTTACACGCTTCTAATTAAGACAAATATTCTTGTACAGATGAGGAAGTTCACTTGTTGTTAGCATGCTTAAGGGACTGACCATAGCATCTGACTTGCATCTGTAAACCCAGGACATACGACTTCTATTCTCATACCTCAATCACACAAATAGCCCTCTTCATCCATCACACTCCAGAGCAAAACCACAGGAAATGGTAAGAACAGGGGAAAATTCTGCGTTTCTAAAAATAAAATGTGTTTGGAAGCAGCCATGCTAAAACTACTTTACACATCTGTAGTACAAACGACGTCTGTTACAGAGAACTAAAGTTGCTAAACGAGTTAAATAAAAATAATTTTTAAAAAATCAAGAAGAACTTGTAGACCTTCCTGACATTTTGGTGTCAGTTTTCCTTGACAGTCAAGCAACTGGGGAACAAGGCAGGAGACCTGGAATACCCGAGTCAGATTTCATTTTAGCTGTGCTATGGACAGTTACTTAACTTCTTTGCTTCAGCTGCAGTATCTGTAAGTCAAGATAAATCACCTCTTCCTTTTATGGAATTTTTTTGAAATTCAAGAAAATCCCTATGGCCCTTTGAAGACAAATACTGTTTACTCATGCTAGCTATTATTTAGCCTTTGGCTTTTTTCACCACCTATCTTACATTTTCCATAGAAGAAATTCACCATCACATCTCACTTGCACTGCAGTTTAGTGTATTTTCCTTCCAATTTTAATTTTCCTTCACAAGATGTATGCTTGATTTTAGCTCTTATATGTATTCCATGTAACTCTGGCATACATCAGGATGCTTTCTTTTTAGCACCAGACAAAAGCACTGTAAAATGTCATCCACTGCTGAACTGACAGCAAAGCTCACACAAGCACAGCAGCGAAACAGAAAATCTCATGGGTTTAGGCATTTCTCTGATGTGTTCATTCAGAAAAAAAATTTATAATGCTTGCCTCACCTAAGCACAATTTGGTAGAAACCTAAGATTCTAGTGTCACAACAGCAATCTCTGCTACAGAAGAATTCATGCAAAAGTCACTGCAACTGCTTACACAGTGTGGAAGGATTTCTCATGAATTCAGGAGGAGCTGCACAGTTACTAGCTACTGAGGACACAGCTCTGCTTGTTCACTGGTAACACCTATGGCTATGCACTTAGTCCCGTATAAAGACAGTTTGTGGACCCTGTATGAGGGAAAACAAGGATATTAATGGTTTAATCCACAATATGTTAACGATGTAGTTTTAATATGCCATGAGAAGGACACGTTATATTGAAGTGCATTGCCTTCGCATGCAAGGGTGGGGATGGAGAGGTTTGTTTATCTCATCAGTTGTATGGATGGGCAGCATCTGTTGACAACACAAATGGGCAGCAGGTAGGGGAGCTCTCTCATCCTGTTCAGCCAAAAAAGGAGCGGAGGTGCTATACTGTCTCCTGCCAGGACACCCAGAGCAGTGCTACAGCTCAACAGCACCTCTTCATTTATATTTGCTGTGCCTAGGACAGGACTGCAGTCATAAAAGCCAGGCAGACTCTTTCCCTTCCCATGGACCAGATCTTGACAGTGCTGCAGAGACCACAGCTAAACACTGAGCCAAGGCAGAGAAACCAACAGCAACTTCATTCAAAACCAGGCTGTAGCCTACTGTGCTCCTTATCTGTGCCCTTGTGTTGGGGTCAGGCCAGAAAGAGCCTATAACCCTCCCTGCTGGCAAGAGCACCTCTGGCTCTGCTCCCACAGCCTTGCTTATGCCGGGCCATGCAGCAAACAGCCTGACAGGGAAGGGATCCTGAAGGAAATGGGTGTCATGCTACTGGCCACCATACAGCTGCCTATAAATGCAGACTCTCACCACTACCTCTTAGTAAATCTATAATCCTGGAGAATTTGTTCACAGTAACCTGTACATCGCTCCACACAGGATACTATTGACTGATGCACTACTCAGCGCAGCACTGAAACAATTCATGCCAAGATTTGATAAGGTCTCCTTGTGGCACTGAATTTCAGCCAGGAGGGCAGTGAAACTACCTGAAGTGAAAACGAAAAGTACGTTATGTGAAAGCACACAGGACAAACAGGCTTGGTCGTCTGGATTTCCAGAGCTGATTGTGAGTAAAAAGCAATTATCAGATTTGACACAACAGCAGGCTGGTCCATGGTTTCAATTCACTAGCAGTGGTGGATTGGCACTTGCTTAGAAAGTTTTTATGTTTAATGCTAGAAATGCAGAATCAAATCTGCCTGAGATACAAGGCATATTAGTCAAAATAGCCAAAAGTTTAAGCTGACGTTATGGTAGGTTATAAACGGCAATAGTTTAGGAGCGTTCCTGACAGAAAAGCAGCAGCTCCAGAGGATAACAACCATTTCATGCATCTTGGCTAAATGTCTCTGGATCAGAGTTGGCTGTAAGTGCATCTAGAGAAGATAAGAAAAAACATTCAGGGGTAGAAAACAATTCAGAACTTTTTCTGACTGTAATTGGGACAAACTGAAGTACAAACTTTAAATTTTCTTTCATTTTAAAACAGTCACTTCTTATTGCTGTAACTGCACCTCACTATTGCTCCCATAATTTATTTATCACATGATTCACTTACAAACACGCCCTGGTACTATCCAAGTTTATCATAGCACTGAACTTAAAATTTCATATGCTGCTATTCTGGGACTCTTGCATCCCTGAAGATGTAGTACTCCAAATTTCTGTGAGCACAATGTATTCTGAACATCCCATGGCACATCCTTCTGACATGGAAGTAAATCTAGTGCACAGTGACTGTGCAACTAGTATCAAAACACTTCTTCAGTTCTGACCAAAGTACTGGTTGCATTTAACACTGAATAATTAACAGGTAGAAGCCACTTTTTTAAGAGAGATGACAATTCCGAGCATAAAACACAGGACAGATTCTGATGAGATCCTTCTGTTGGTCTAATTTCACTGGCTTTGATGAATTTTCTCTAGGCTGAAATTGTGCTGCAATACAGACCACGACATTGTAAGAGTTCAGTTCAGGTGTCCACACATGATCTCAGGTATCCTTCCTGGCCTCTATCAGCTGCTGCAGACTCTGTATGAGTCTGGGTAGGTCACGTGTAGCATCAGCCAAGATAGATGCCTACCCTTTGTCTCCATGAAGTAATTGCTATTTCTAAAACATCTGGATCCTGGAAAATTGTTTCCCCTCAATTTCATATGGGCTGGGTGCTTAGACCCTTGAGGATCCTGGACATAGTGCTCCTCCAGGTTCTGAAGAAACCACAACCAGAAGATGACTACAGTGATTTCTAGAGATCTCACGTGTGAGCAGAGCATATTCCATATTCTTCTCAAACAAAGCTTTGAGACCTTCCTTCTGGGGTGCACAGGAATTCAGAAAAAATTATATCAGCATCCTCAAGCAATTTCTACCTCATGAGGATGTAGCAGAGGCCATGTCCCATACAGAAATGGCAATTCTACACTATTAGTCTTTGAAATGCTGCATATTATGACACCTCAAACCTTCAAACTGAAAACTTTTATGAAGGATTATTTGATCAGCCTCCCTCTCATTATATGGGTATACTTCAACTTGAAGTTAATAATAAAACTATCTTTACATTAAGATTTCTTTTTAATGAAACAAGTGCTTAACCTAAAAAGGAAACATGGAAATTATGCTAAATTTTAAAATAAAATATAAAATGTGATGTTCCTACCTTATACTTCCACCTTCTAATAAAAGTAATGCAGCTGTGGGAGGGCATTTTCAGAAAGGAGGAAAGTCCTAGGAAACAAAACGCTTTTAGTAGAATGCTGAATGGTTTCATTGAGTATTTTTAGCCTGGCCTCTTGAGATGCTCTGCAAACATTTGCAACACTCTAAAACAGAGCCAGGGTTATGTCACTGTCTTTGGTACAAATAATTTGTCAGAAACTATTTTGTCCTGGCGTAGGGATATATCAAGAGGGGATGCATGAACTGGCTTGTTTTCTTTTGGATTAATGTTGTTTGTCAACTGAAGGCTGTCTTTATGAGGAAAGAACGAGGTGCCAAGAAGTACATTTCACCATGCCAAAATTAAAGGGAGGAGTTCAGAAGCAGTCTTTTATTGCCTAATTAGTTTTATCAAATGACACAGATCAACCAACAGGAGATAACTAATAGGAAAAAGGGGCTAATGAAAAAGTAAGTTATCAGCTGGATACTCTCCAGAAAACAATTATCTCTGTAGGTAAACAAGTACTACTGTTGGGAGGTCAGACACAAAGCACAAGGAATGGAGGTCTTCTCAGGATATCAGCCCTCAGTGGAGTTGAAATGGAAGAAAAAAGTAGTGGGATAAGCTACACTGAGCAGAAGGGATGACTTATTAAAGGAGCTAGTATCTTTAAATAAAATTATTCGTATCTGGCCTGTAGATATCCCACCAGTTGGGTTTTTTTTTTGAAACACAAATTAAGTACAGCTTGCCAGACTACTATCTCTATTCAAAATGAAAATTAGGACTACTGCAAGAACAGCCACATTCACCTGCACAAGAACAAATTACCAGAATAACTCTTTTACAGCTAGCAGAGAAAACGGCAGCTCACAGATATTAATTCATCTTGATTGCTCTCCTAAGACTGGAAAGGATGATCACAAAAAGAAATACAGAATTTTAGGTAATATTCTGCTGGATCCAGAATAACCAAATATAGTATCTGAAAGTATTTAATATGTACTTAGGTTTCCTTTCCATTATTTTCCCAATTGCATGATGTAAACTAGTCAGACAATTCAGACTCATGTGGCTCATATTCAGATTACCTCAACTTTTAACTCCTAATTTGAACAATAATTTCATGTTTCCCATCATTTTTTTTTCTTTTCTAATATATAAATACACAAAACTTGTCTGTTTTAGCTAGTAAAATGACACCAGACACATGTAAAAGCACAAAGAAATGTAAGAAGCATTGCTAAAGAGAAAAAAAAAAATTAAAAAAAAATTTAATTGACTAAAGACTGTGCCCCTCAGCATCCTGAAGAGAAACAACATAGATTTTTACAAACATTCTTTGAGAATCGTAAATGATGCAAGAGAGGAGTTTTATTATGCTATTCTTTCCCTTCATCCCCCCTCTCCTCCATCATCAGTTCATTTGAAAACAGATGGGGCAAAGAATTTATGGGACAATGCTCTGTCTCTTGGTTAAGAACTTGTTAACGGTTCTACCTTTACTGCAGATCTGTGGGGACCACAGGAAAGTTTCATATACATTCACAGCATACTGTAGTAAGGACTGCTAGGTGCAGAACTATTAAAAGAACATAAAAATCAGCCACTCTAAATGGAAGTAAGAGCCACTGCCATCCCAGAATGACGTTAAGAGCAGGCATAAGATGTTTATGAGGCCTTAGCACGTCCTGGGCAGGGCTGGGTAGCCCTGCTGGGAAACAGCAGTCCATTTGGTTCCTGTTAGCCAGCCTTTCCCTGCATGGAAAAGCTGAGTTATGCACAAATTCCTAGTTCAGATAAGACATCTTGACGACCCTGCATCCAGCTCAGAGCACCTGCAGGGACAGAGGCCATCATCCTAGACTTTAAATTGCTGATCCAAACTGTCACAACGCTTTCCACAGAGTGCTGACATTCCCATCAGCCTGCGTGTGCAACAGGTATCATCACTCCTCTGTGTCTGAACAGGCTTAGTAGGGTATTGGTTTTTGGGGACTCTATAATAAGATAGTTGAGGAAAAACAGAAGAAAAAAGAAAGAGAGAGAACAGTACAGGAATGCAAACGAGTGAGCTCACGCAAGCACAAATAGAAAGCAGGTTTAGTTGAGGAATGAAATAACCAGAAGATGAACTTTATCCATCTGCCTTCCACCTTTTAAGTCCTGCAACAGAAAAGACTAAGATTCATGGTCTTCACAAGTCTCCAAGTGACTGTGCAAAGAGCGGGGATTCTCTGCCAAAAATAGTCCGCCTTCATTTCCCTCCAGAGAGTCAGTCCTTGGCTGGCAAACCTTAACCAATGTGAAATCCAGACCTGCACATGGATGAGGTCACTGGCTATGATCAGCACATCAGCATGTGCGGTGCAGACCTCAAAGTACATAAAAGCCAACTTCTCCACTAATGTATGATCCTTCGTTCCCACAGAGCAGTACCACTGTACTCTCTCTTCTCTCCCTGCCCTACCACCATCTCCTTCTTGTTCTCCCTTCCATCATTTCCCTTTCCACTGGGATTGACTGCAAGACATGGTGCCATCATACCTGCAAAATCATCCTCAGGTCTGCCCACCTTGAAAAGACTAGCAGAGGAAGAAAAATTGGCCAAGTCAGGACAGTGAACAGAACCAGAAAAGTAACCGCCACCGCTCTCAGCATGATCACCCAAAGATTCAGTCAATCACCTTCCTTCTTCCAAAAAACAAATCAACATTTTAACTGCACATCTTTTCTCTCACAAAGGGTTTCCAGCAGGCTTTGATGACATGTGTTGTGCATGGACACAGAATTTCCAAATGCTCTGCTTACTTTTTTTCTTTTAAACCTTTCTTTCCTGTGTGCCTTAAGCAGCAACTATCTATTATGTCTATCAGAGACCTAAGTAGCAGAGGTTCCTGAACTCCCAAATCAAGTTGTTTAAGGATGGGCAATGATTGTCTGGGTTCAGCTGGCCACTCAAATTCATAGAGCTCTACCTATAATGTTGTGAGAAGACTCTTACCATAAATGGGTATACATCTCAGGGTGCAGCCAGAGCAATCTCCTGAGATCATTAGTCCTCCACGCCTACGGCATTCCTGCAGACAGTTCCTCTGAAAATTATAAGCTTTAAGACAGTGTTCTCTGCACACCACCTTCTCCACGTTTCCCCAGGAAGTTTCAGCCTTCCTGCCCCAGCACTCCTGACACCAGACTTGTCACCGTGGCACACCGTGAACATATCAGAACAAAAAAGCTGAAGGAAACATGTTCTTGCTTACTGCTGCTTTTGCCATAGCACCCTGGCATCTTCAATCTGGTCCTAGGAGAATTAGGGCTAGATGCAATGTATCACCAACCCGCGGCCACAGTAAGTATTGAGATCTCTCCACAAAGACTGAGTTGGCTCAGGAAGCACACTAGAATACAGGGAAAATATAAGGAAACAGGGAAAAAATATAGGGAAAAAGATCTATAGAGGTGGGCAAAAGAGGACATTCAAACAAAAAAGCCTCACTTGATGAGACCACTGACCTTGCCTAGGAATGCAGGCACTGTACACAAGAGGAAAGTTATCTGTGCTTAAGCTGTAGTTAACACCTAGATTCATATGCTGCTTTACACAAGGAAAAGCTGTGTTTAAGGTCAGAAGGCAATAAATCACATTTCGTTTTGGATCAGCTTATTGTTTAGGACATGCATACACCTACAGAAATATCAAAACCTTTTTGATATTAACAGTGAGTGATTATGTGAGGCAAAAAAACCCCAGAGTCTCTTAGCTTGGGAGGGAGATTATTCAACCAAACCTTCCTCTGACTCCCATTGAGAACAATGCAATATGGAAATAACCAAAATTATGTATTAGAAGAATGAAGACTGAAGGCTTTCTGCTAAGTTATTGTTTTCCGGAATCATTAACCGCAAGACAGCTTTCTGTGTCACAATAGCATTTCAATTACTGACCTTTTATATAATACATTTACTGTACATTTTTGAGGATGGACAAAAATTTTATAATTATTCTACTGTGTCTAGTAGTAATAAAGGACACTGAGCATTCGGTCCTCCATTTGCTGTTATAAAACTCAAATGAGGCAAATAGATGATAAGCAATTAAGAGGTTTAACAACACATGCGATTAGCTGCAGTCATATTAAGATAGAGTGAATCTTAGGCGTGTTAAGTGGATTATTTAATTAAGTGATACGCATTTCAGCAGAATGCACTGGATAAGAGTGTGTGCAAGTCGCATGCGCATTGAAAGGAAAGTGTTCTTGCAATTTCAATACACACAGGTGGGAACTGGGACACAGCCTGTTACTAAAGATTATCCAGTACTTCCCATAAGATCCGATTTTCACTTGCTTACAGTTTTGCCAGGCTAATTGTCTGGGCTGAAACTTTCCATGTTGGATGTGTGCCTCAGGCTATTTTTTTTCTTACATCAGCAAAACTGTTCATTGATTTCCAAGATAAAAGCTGGGAAAAAAAGATGTTGTTTTACAATGAGAAAATAATATCTGGTAGCTCCTCCTTCAAGAATTCAAGTATCTTACTTGTTTTAAACACGCAGAAGGTGCATTTTAGACACGGAAGTGGCTTTGCCAGACCAGTTAAAACCAGTTCAGATACAATGACACACCAAACCTCTGCAAACTTGAGAGGTGCTGGATATGGGGTTTAATGTTGGGTACCACTGACAAGCACCATCCTCATGCAAAGAGAGGAAGGTGAGCTGCCTTCCCTGCCATTGCTGCTGCCTGTGCCACAGCTCAGGATAGAGGTTCAGGACCAGGCTGACCCACGGTCCCAGGGGGAAAACCTGCTGAAAAAAGGAGTAGTAAGGAGGTGTACCTGGCTAATATAGACTACATGCAGAGAACAGAAAGTAGGATCCTCTGAAGAAGAGGTTAAAAAGAAGAGGATTTAATTAGCTGACTGAAGTGACTTGGGTAATGAGTTTATGATGAAAAGAAACAGCCAGCCAGGGTCATGAGTGGAGTACAGTGCTTGACTTAGCAAACTCTCTGTGTTGTGTGTGTGCAGCACTTAAATAAGAACAAAATACACTTAGAAGGATATCACAGCATGGTAATTCAGAAATGGACAACACAAAGCTATTGTGCTGCGATACCAATGGCAACACACTGCTCCTAAATATGTAGGTGCCTCCATGCAGGTATCCTGTCAGTTAGACTCTAAACATCCCCGTAACTGCAGCCAGAAATAAACTACTGTTTATCAGAAGATCTCTCATTTTAAAGGGTATATAAACTTACCCCTCTCCCACTCCATTTCCATGATTAGAAATCTGTCTTTAATAAATGAGAAAGATGATTTGAAGTACCTTAAATGGCAGTCAGGTGGATTGATTACTGAGTTATTAAAGGAAATGTATTTCTTTGAAAAATCTTCCCCGTTTCCTTACAAATCCAGCTATAGATGACTTCCTTTCAGTAGTGCTGGGGAGATGACACTGGAACTACCAATCCTGACCAAGAATAAAACATTAAATAAAACCCTTTGGAAAGACAGTGTGTTTACTCTATAGCTACTGTGCAGCTCAACACCATGTATTACCCAGCCATAGTAGCAGCATAGGGCTGGTATGGGCAAAATCCCCATGCCCTTGCCTTTGGAGAAGCCCCAGCTCAGACTCAGCTCCAGCGTGTTTGCTCCACCACATCTGCGACACACCGGCACATCCAAGGCAGTGGCAAAACCACGGAGTCTGAACTGCTGTCCTCTGCAGGCAGGTGAGTGGGGCAGCACAGGAGAATTTTTGAAGGTTTTCACCAATTTCTGCAGTGATTTTTGAGCAACCACCAGAAAGGAACTGCAAGCGTTGCTTAATTATTTACCTTTCTTGTGTTGGTTGCTCAATACAGAGTGGACATTGCACATGCAGCTACACCGTGGTCTGGAGCCGAAATGGAAGAAAGGAAAGCAGAAAACACTGTTCTGGGTGTTCAAGGTTGTACCCAGAGATATATACAGAGATATATACCCAGAGATATATACTTAGAAATATACATAAAAATGTATCCATTTAAATTACTGATTATATTTTTTTTTTCCTCACTTTCACCTGTTCTCCTTTCAAGCAGTAAATTCCACTTTCCACAGGTAGGTGGTTATACAATGAATTAGTTTAAAAGTCAGAAGATGAAAAGGAATGCTGGCTGTGCAGTTGGACCCTGCTTTTCTTCCTATCCCATATAATATATATACACTTCAGTACCTATTTCGTCAACACTATTTTCATTGTGCTTATGAATGCCAACTTTCCTTCAGACAAGAAAATAACCTTCTCCCAGGAGAGAGGATTTGCAATTTCATAATAATTGTTGTGTCTCAAGTAGTTCTAATTTTAACAGAAAGTACATCTTGTTTTACAAGGATGGCAGCACCATTACACAGCACAGTGCTACAACCTTTTCAGAATGGAAGCGTTTCCTTAGAGATAGAGGAAAGCCAGATGTAATTCTCTGTGAATTAGTATTTTTCTTATTATTTAAGAACAGAAACATCTCGGGACTTTATATATGATGCATTTACAAAGACAAATACATAAACCCAAGAGATTCAGAAAAGTTAGGACCTTGAATAATTTTCTTCTACCATTTTAACGTAAACTATTAGATAACACTTGAAGACCTGTAGTGATTAAAAGGAACACAACTGAAACTTCACAAGAGATGTACTTGTCAAAGACAGATCATCTGCTCTCCCGTCCCATTTTTCCATTGCATAAAACTATTCCCATTAGCACTGGCTCTGCTCCCAATAACGTGGTAGAAGAGTGGCCTTGATGGATATATAGCTTCTTCTCCCTCCAGTTCTCGCTGCATTCAGTCTTAATACTTGTCACTGTCATTATTTCTTTCCTACAAAAATTAACTCTAGAGCTAGCAGGAAAATCAAAATACACTTATAATATAATTTATACTGAAACTTCTTAATTTATATTTGATTTAATTGCTAAGGAGCCTGCTAGAGACTTGCTAGATCTGGCCCAAAAGTTACCATCAACAAATTACGACAAAATGTGTGTTGATGCACATAAAGTGAAAAGAATTGCCTCAGAAAAACAACACAAAGCACCAAGTGAATTGGAAATGGTCTGTGAAAGGCAGAGGGCATGCACTGTAGCTCCTTCATGCTCTGGTTGTTTTTTGTGAGCTTGATTTATGTACAATTAACCATTTTTGCCCCTGCAAATAATTTCATTTTCTGCTGTGCTATCATTTTTAACCCCCCATCCTCCCATCCCAGCCACATGAAGCATCCAGTTTAAAATGATGACAACTGAAACACGCTGCCACACCAGAGTCCACATTGTCTATGTTAGCATAAAATCCCACTCTCTTGTCTCCCTCCTGCTCCTCCTATCATCACAAGAATGAAAGATATTCATAAACTGTAACTCTCAGTCTAACAGAGCCTTGGCCAAAATTCAAGCTCAATAATTAATTACATTCTGTCTCTCCAAATTCCCACACTAGGCTGACTAAGAGAAATAACTCTTCTTTTCCCCTCCTAGACAACAAGTTTTTATATGGCTAATGGACACAGCATTATACCTCTGAGAGAGCTGGGAGGTTAACTGGAGAGAAATAAGAGATTTATAATACTCGGATAAGATGACAGCAGCAAATGAAATGAGAAGAGTATTGTAGTAATTTTGAAGTGTGTGTCAACCCAAAAGCTAAATCATTGTTCTCTGTGCTTTCCATAAAAAAAAAAAAAAACCACAGATGATCATACAGGACAGGCTGATGTCAGGACATGGTGTTTGAGGGACTTTAACAGAGACTGAATAATTTGGGATAGAAAAGTATTTGAGACAATTCACATATATGGTTCTGAAAAGCTGATAAATCAGTAAGGTAAAACATATTTTAATATAGCACTAGCCCTCAATAAAACACACAAGGCATCCAAATAATTTTGTTCTAAAGAACATGGAGCTTTAACATTATACCATGTTCTTAGATAACCATAAAACAAATCAGTACCTCATGCCACTACTCTATAAATTACCAATATATCAAGACAAGGGAAACTATTATGATACCTGTGCTATGCACATAACATAAACCACTGATCACGCTGGGATTATAATTGGAATTTTCTTCTGAGGCTGACAGATTAATATTACAATCTTAAGCAGCACTCTTAAAATATTTTATTTATGGTGTGTTTCCTGTATATTTGTAAAGGACTTAATTATCTTCTTTCCCTTTGGTACAAAAGAGTGTGCACCATCACTGAAAAAAATCACAAGGCAAGGCTAACGTGAAGGGTCATGCTAGTATTGCATGTATTTCACAGTGACAAAACCCAGTGCAATTCTTTCTGAATACTAAAAACGTTACCAATAAAACCTGTTTCGTTCCTTCCCTAATCTGATCTGTGTCATTTTTGCTGTCTATGTCACTGTTTTACAGATGCCACGTTAACTGCAGCCTGGAGGTTGCATACATATAAGAACACTACATTAATATATGGTGGCAAACTATTTTTACATTGGTCATATTACCACAGAGAATATATGCAGTGGATGTTGCCAAAAGCACAGGAATGTTCTCCGTGAACCCGATGGTAACTTTTAATCCTCTGCTTCTGTTTAATTTTCATTTCTAAAAACTCTTCCAGTTCTAAATCAGAAGTAGGGTAATTTCAATCCAGCCTCACCTGAAAACTGGTGTTGGAACAATTAATTCAACTCTGGTCCAACTCTTCATTCGTTCCACTGATTTTTCAATCTGTAAGGCATAAAGCCTCCAATATTAAAATAAGGCCCAAGACACTACAAGTGTAACATCCACTGTATACTGCACCCGTGTTCTCATGCACCCTGTGCATACTCTTGAGATTTACTGAAAGAAGTTCAGGCACCTAAGGCTTGGTCACCTACCCCCACATCAACCACCACACTGACTGGGCAGAGACTCAGGAAAAGAGCTCAGGTAGGCTAATTAGTTAACATCAGCTTTTGCACAACAAATCTATCTTCTTCGGCAGTGGAAATGCTGGGCCATTACATATTGGTCAAGAGAGGCAATAAAAACTAAAACTTTTCTGAGCACAGAAATAGCAAGCAGAACATTTGTACGAGTGTTCCATTTATTTTAAATGTTGCCTTGCTTGTAAGTATGGAGTTTAACATTAATTCTTCAAGAAAAAAATATTTCAATAGTATTATATCTTGGTACTTTAGATTTCACAAAAAAAACCCTCAAGAACATCTTACACAAACTTGTACATAATTTGATTTACACATATTGTATGTATAGAAGTCTAAATAATTCTGTGCATGCAAATACACATAAAATCTAGGACAAATAACTGCTTGTCTAAATATACTGCTTTCTGATACCAGGTGGAAAGGATGGAGCCATCCAACAAAGCTTACACCTATGACAGTGTTTGATTTAAACTGGAACCTGCTTTCAGAACTATTGCCCACATATGTCTGAGGACTGGCTGTCCTATAGCTCCCAGTGCAGAAACTCAGTTCACATGATCTCTCTTCCTCCTGATTGGATCTGTAAGTCATTCCTATATAGATACTTTCTATTCATTTCAATTTCTTAAGTAGTCACATTAATGCCAGGTATGGTGAGATCACAACATACACTGCCTTCAGAAGAGGTACTGAAACTTTTCAGGTATCCAATACACAAGTAGCAGGAGTTAATTCCCATCTTTTGTTTAGCTGTAATACCATTTCGCTGATTTAGGTACAATTATTTTCAATTTATACGTAAGACAATCAAAGGAAATGCAGTATTCCAGAGGGGTTATTTCACTTTACTTTTCACCCAAGTGTAGACATCCCAAAGCTTTTTTCTTTGTGGCAGATATTTATTTATTGCATATCACTTGATTCAGAATGGATTATCATACAACTCTCTTAAAAGTATAGTCATCAATATCATGGTTTTCTCACTTTCATCCTTACTACTTTCAGCTAGGAAAGATCTGCAGTACACAATAAAAGAGCCCAAATACAGCTGCAGTCCCAGAAGTCATGAAAAGCATCACAAATCCCAACACTGTAAATTAGACTTCCTTCCTCCTCTTGGTCACAAAATGTAATTACAGCTGAATCAAAGCACGATGCGTAAATTGTTCTCACGGTGTTTCACATGTTCATTGAGCCTTTTATCTACAGATCTTAATGCTCTTTAGAAATCTGAATTTAGATCTGCAGACCACCACCTGCAATACACAGCTAAGAGAACAAGATTCTATGATTAACTGACTATTATGGCATCAGGACACATAAAAAAATGTGGTTTACTTGAAATGGTATTCCCAGTTTGAAGAGGATTCATGCCTCTACTATTTCAGACAATGCACTGAACAACCACCTCACTATCTCTAACAGTCCCCAAGGGGAATTTCCTCTTCTAAACTCAGAATGATCAAGATAGTCGGAAAGTGAAAAAGCTGTGAATTCACCTAAGCTACTCTTAGCTCCAGCTCGGTATCCTGAGCAGGAGGAAGGGAGGCAATGGGAGAAATATAGTCCCTCCCCCACGCAGACATCGAGGGTAAGTCTGTGCAGGGTCAGACCTATTCTCAGGGCTCATGTGCAAAGACAAACCATTCTGAAGAGGGGAAAAGAGCTTGCTATGATCCCATTTATCAACTCACATCCTGGTGGCTTCCTAAGGATGTTGGACTTTACCAAATAATCCAATCCCTCATTCTTTTAAATACTCTGTCATTTAACACGTTACGCAGCCCTCACCCTTTAAATAGTCATCTCATATATTAATCTCAGTATATAGATACAATATAGATGTATTGTACAGATATAGTTATACTATACAGATACTCATCTACAGATCCTGAGTAACTGACTTCAAACTTCAGCACACTTTCCTTAAAGGCGTCCAGCCTGGATGCCTTTAAGAAAAACCCCAAATTGATGGAGAATGCAGGACATTTTGTGGCAGTTCTCTCTGCATCTTTGAAATCTTAGGTCACAGCTGCTAGCTCTTCCCAGAGTTGGAGGCAACCCTTGGAATGACTCAGGCACTTGAGGAAGTGGAAGCAAACTACAGGATACCCTTTGAGTTGTAGAAGAACTTTTGCTAACTACTAAATGCAATATAACTGTCTCCTTGTAGAGCCTCATTTTTTAATTCAGTGAGAGTAATCATGGAGGTTATAGCATTTGAGCTTAAGTTTTACCAGCTGTTCATGAGCTTTACAATACATTGAAGATCCTCTACCTTTCTCTGAAGGTCACGGGACTCCAAATTAACATGGTGATAATTAGGTCAATGCTACAGAGCAGGAATTTGAAGTAAGGACTAAATCTTTAAAAATTTGCAAGAAAATATATTTTAAAAGCCCCCAGACTCACTATGCTAATGATGAAACTCATTGCAGTAAAACTGTCAGTCTGTTTCTCTAAGATTTCCAGAACACCTGAGACACTGATGAATTTTAGTAACTTAATAAGCAACAAACAGTCTGATGTAAGTGATATGGGTAGGATTAAAAAGCTTTCTTGATTTCAAAGAATAGACTGGAACATCACCTGGAAAAGTGACTTTGTGGTAATGTAACCCTACTGATTAGTTTACTACATATATATTTAATGTATTTGATTCAGTTCTCCATTTCCTCATCAATTTTATATCCTTTGTCACGGAATGTTGCTGGTTAACCTGACTGGATGATACCACTGTCAGCAGTTTTGCAGATTTTAACTGAAAGACAGCTAGTTATAAAAGAAAATATATGAACAGCTGTATCAAGAACATCCTGAACAGGAATTTAAAATGGCTCACACAATGGAGCCATTACACTACAGAATTACTGTGCGTTACACACATTACAGAAATGCTGCATATATTTTCTTTTATTGACATGGTAAATTACCAGCCTTGTTCACTGTAACACATACTTTTAAAATATCTGTTCAAATTTATCAGCATAACTAGATCTATTACACACATGTAGACACCTGTTTTATAAAACATACCAACTGTGCCAGAATGACCACGCTGGAATGCTCTGTCTCTCATCCAAGAGGAAACACGTTGCAAGCTTCACTGAACAGCCTTTGATTTTATAATGAGGAGATCACCAGCCAAAAGTAAAAGATATTTTTATGATTTGCTAATCTCCATGTTCAAAAAGAATAAAGAAAAAATACTAAGTTTTGGTCATTTGGCCATTATTACATGAGACGAAGACCAAGACTAACACTTCTTTTGTTTCTAAGAAGTGGCCAATACCTTTGCTGTCAATCTGGTTCTCTTTTACATGGAGTCATAAAAAACTGACAAAATAGTCAAAGGCAAAAGGATGAGAATGGAAAAAACTCCCAAATTCTGATGAACTTAAATTACACAAAGCTTACTGCACTCTGGTGGTAACCCCAACAGCACAGGGGTACCACCCCAACATCAGACACCCTTCTAGAGCCACTGTTGGAGGCCAAGTGGGACATTCTCTGTGACATCTCAAGTATCACCGGGCATCAGCGTGTTGGCAGCCGAACCAAGATGTTAGTTACATTCCCAAACATGAGCCTGCAATCAATCAAAGGCATGCTTCATGATTCAGATGTGGTGTTGAAAGGCCTTCTCCATTAGGATACTTGTAGGAGTAGTTAATGACAATAACCTCTGGGGGATTACACACACACCACACCACTAGATAAAAGGATGCTGCCAAAAGCAGCAAAAGTATCTGTGACTCTGCCCACCAAGGTATCTGCCTTGATCAATGCACACTTTGGTGCTGTTGTAAACGGAGTGGCCAGTATCTCTCAAAGTATAATAGTTTAATAAAATAAATCAAGGCTAGAAGGTCAAAAACTGCATTCTGTTTGCCCTTACTCCTTGTTCTGAAACCTTCTGACACATAAGTTTTGATTCAGGCCATCTCTAAAGGGTATAGAAGATAATCCACCAGAGAGATTTCAAGGTCTTCTCCAGCTTTGAAGGTCATTACTCCAGCTCTACAGCTCAGCTCTCACACTAAGCCAAAAATTCCTCATGAAATGTTTAGTGGTTAAGAAGGGTGTGCACATGCAGACTTAATAATGTTATCTCCCGGCCAAACTAGTTGGAACAGCCCATCTTCACTTCTGTAGAATTTTTAAAAATATTTAAAATATTAATTCACCAGTATGGTACCATCACCTGTTCAGTCAGAATTATTTAAGCAGAGGACTATAGGGAAATATAGCCTTATTAGGGTGTTGTGGAATGTCCTTTACCATACGCCTTCCACATTCTCCTGGTAACGGCAAACAGTGATGCTAGGCTTGCAGAAGTTGTATCAACAATGTTGTTACACTGAAGACCTAGGAATTGTGAATCCACTCCCCAAGATACTGGAAAAAATATCAAGAAGCGACACATCTCCAACAACATCTGAAAAACTTCAAGGTCAAATACACTCACAGTCCAAATCTAGATGAAAGCCTGCAATTTAAATAGTCCTGTCTATAAGTATGGAAAAGGTAATCAGTAAACACAGACCCTTTAACTGTTTAGGGCAAACAATATCATTAAGTCATGTTCCCATTTAATCTGATTTGTAAATAATAAGTTTCAAAAAAAAAAAATCTCCATTTCAGCACAAGCATTTTTGCCATCTGCAACTGAAATGGTTAAAATCTGAGTTCCTTCAGACATCACCAAAACCTTCAGAAAAAAAATTAATTTTTATATTAAATTACCTGGCAAGTATCTTAAGAGTAATAGTAGTCTATCTCTTGATTTAGGAAGCAGAACATGTAGATCTGTATAACAATATACAAAATCTTATGGGCATCATTACCACTATATATAAAGTAGCTTTCGGATCACTGCAAATTTTTATTAAAATAATGAAATTGCTTGTAGAAGTGCAGACAGATAATGGAACGTTACATTACTGATGTGTAATTTGAATGCTGCACAATCAATAGAAATCTGTCATAACGCCCCTCACAATAGAGAATAGTCAAATGCTTTATTCTCCCTGTCTAACAATTAACTGTTGCTTTTTTATCACTGAAAGTGAGTGTATAAATATTATGCTAACTTGTAACAAAATGGCCTGAAATTCAAATTTACACTGCGGCTGAATATTCATAGCTAACATAGATTAAACAATCTTCACCTGTAGAATAGATTAAGTGATTAATTAGGGGGAAATAAAATAAAACCACACACCAAGCACAGGACAGAGTCTCTGCAATGCTTGCACTGTATTTATTTGCAGCCATGTTCACCTTGCACGAAACAGCACAGTTTCAAATGAAAACCGCAGGAAATCTCGGAGCTCCAAGGATAAAATCTGGCATCAAAGAATTAAAAACAAAAGGCTACTTTAGTTTCAGACGTGCTTTTCAGGAACCGAGTTTGCTCTGTGTTTTCACCAGAAGCTGCTGACACCCTCCATGAAAACATGGCTATTTCAGACTTCTACTGCAGCAAACAGCTCCAGCAGTTCCCTCTGAAGTCCTGGCCCCACGCTGGGATGGCCTCTCCCTTTTCCCAAAGGGAAGCAGGAATACGCCATCATCACTGATTCATCATCATTGTCATCATCATCATCTTTCCAGTAGGGCAGAGGCTTCCTCTTCTCTGTGCAGTCACCAGGCCTGCCTGCGAATTTTGCGGGATGCCACAAGAGGAGGAAGACTCTGGTACCAACTGCTCCCCAGCCTGCTTCACCAGCAACAAGTGCCCCAGCCACTCTGCACACCAGGCAGAGGAAGATGCTCCCCTCATGGGAAAGGTCTGGAGCACAACATGGCTTCAGCCTGACCACCCATTTGTAGAGGAGACAAATCCTAGCCATAAACTACCAGAAACATTACCTAAGCCTAAACCACTCTGGTTGTGGTTCCACCAAAAAGTGTGATCTCCTTGTCGTGGGAGATAATCACCTTGTAAAACAGGGACTTGAAAACAGTTATTTGATGGAAATAAGCATCATTTGAGGAAAAAAAAGGGAAGAAAAAAAAAGAAAAAGAAAAAAAGACAACGATTACAGGCAAATGTTTAGGTTGAATTCAAATACTAAAGAAATGCTGGGGTTTTCTCCCATTCATTAAACAAAATTATGTGTACATAAAGGACCACTACCATCAAGAAAGAACATCTCTTACATGCTCATGAGTAATAAAATGCTCTTGGCAGTATTGACCCAGTCAGGATCAGCAGATATAGCTAAAAAAAAAAAAAAGACAACACACTAAAACCAAATCAAAACAAAAAAACCACACACACACAAAACCAAACCAAAACAAAACAGCAGGAACAATAGGAAGCATTGTCATCTCAATGAAAGTCATGATTAAAGCTTTTAACCCAACTATGAACCTTCCCCATTATTTCCAGCACTGAGTAACATCCTGAATTTAGCAGTGGTGACCTTTGCTTTCAGCTCCCTGCTGAAATGCTGTTTTTTACCAGCGAAGCACCACAGCAATCGGAAATACAACACATATGCAACGCAGACTTCAAACAAAGGACCGTTGTCACAAGAAGGAGCCTACCACAAATAATCTCATTACTGCAATCATGAATGACCTGACACATGAAGCATGTGTAGCAATGTTCCAGGCTACAGTCACTTGCTTATATACAAAACACACCTTGCTATTTCACCCAGCAAATAGATGCTAAGTAATACTACATGGTTTTATAAAGAAAAAGTCTTGAGACAGTACAGCCAGAGTTAAGAGGAAATTAATTCTTCTGTCATTATGTGTTTACCTTTCCTTTCTTTGGGAAAGGGGGAGACACACTGATTTCTCCTTAGCCTATTTTGCTTTTCACATTAGGATAAAATACTTCACATAATTCAGGATACATCTAATGTAACCTTACACGGTCCTAAGTACTCAATACTCAACTAGCATTGACCTGTGCCTCAAGGAACCCAGGCTGTGTGGCCAGCACACACAGGTGACCTGCATCTGACTTGGCACACAGGTACCTAGCAGCGCATCTGCCTTCGTGGTCCTCGCGAGCACCATGGGCACAGCAACACTCACCTTTCTGAGCAAGGTACCAGCAGGCAGCGGCACATGCAGAGTGAGGATGCACCATGTTTGAGTTGTCACCAAGTCAAAAGACCTCACAGCCCCTTAAAACAATCCTGCTGAAATAAATGCTGGCAGCACAGTGCTACACAGGTACAAAGTTGGATGAGCCCCGCTGGGACAACGCCAGTTTCGATGATTCTGCCAGCTTTAGTGGGAAAACTGTCATTGTCAAGCCACTAAGGACTGGTACTAGAAAACAAACATCCAGTTGCAGAAAGTATTCACAGAAGGGGAGAAAAAGTGCAAGGGAGTCAAACAGCAGCCTTCATAAACAAGAAACCAACTCAAACTGCAGAATTCAGCATCACTCTAACTTACCAAAACTTTGCCAGCCTCCGTAGCCTGAGCAAGCAGGAGTCCAGAGAGTGATAAAATAATTATGTAAAAAAATAAAAGAAAAAAACCTGAAACTTAATAGAATGCACACGTGTTTCTTAGTAAGTTACAGTAAATTTCTTTATGAGTATATTCCCAAACGGAACACACATTTTAACCTGAAGTAGAGGGAGTGTTTTCTAAAAGCATTATGCAGATGTGAAGCTGCTTTTATGTAACTCAACTTATCAGAGAAACACGTTGTATCATGTTTTTAAAATATTACAGAGATAAAAGTAAAATCATTGAAATATTTGCATATTTTGTAGTACAAAGTAATAATGTACGCTAACAGACTATTTGTTATCACATTAGCTTCAAACAAATAAGGAAATACAGGTTGATTTATTACTGTGTGTCTCAGGCTGTAGGGTGGTAAAATTCCACTGAACATCATTTAAATAAAGGTCTAGTAAAAGTAGTGGAAAAAGTCCTATCAATTTCATCATTCAGAACAAATAAGTGGTATGACATAAGGCGCTTAACTTTAGTAAAACAATTCACGAATTTACCTTATTTATTCACATCATTTAAAGAACTCACTTCTAAACTGCAGTTTATAAATCTGCACTTGAAAGAAGTGTTGACATGCTGAGAGCCACATACTATACCCTTCAGAAATAACAGCCCCATTTGAATACGTTGTACTGCAAAACTGGACAGCACCTCTTCGTGAGGACCCCAGTCAGGCAGCCTCCTGCCCTGCTCCTGCAGCCAGCCACACCTCCTGGTACTTCTCAGGTCAAATTTGGAACCCGCCTTTATCACTGGGACCCTTTCCAGAATCTGACAGTTCTAATTGTTATCTCCCAGCTCTTCATAAACTGCAGATGAATTTGTAGACTCTGCCATGGCAGTGTCGGCCTCGGTCAGCTACAAGAGCTTCCTCCCCACCCTTGAGCCTCACTGCAGAAGGGGAAGGGGAAAATAAACTTCAGCGTGCACATACACACGTTTACACATACAGGCATACGTGTGTACATAAATATGTATTTACTCATATGCAGTATACCTAAAATCAGGCTTACAAATATGTGATGTATATATAAATAGAAATGAAAGGTGGAGTCCTGAATCCAGAGAGTCATCAGCTACTTTGGTTAATGGTTTTGCTCCTGTTCACATGAGGCAATTTTGGAGCACAGCAGCATATACTGAAGCTCACTGGCAAACCAAATTCAACAGCTGTGGTTTGATTCAGCGTGTTGGTCGCATCCAAAAGAAGTCTCATGAAAATTCTCTCAGTAAACCCCAATGTCCCTGAAGGGCAGCAGGAAGGTGGGCTCACCCTGCTGCAGGGTTTTGTGACAAGGAACAAATGAAATGATACATAAAAAAGCATCATATACCCATAATCATATACATTTACAGTACTTAAGAGATTTAATAAATCAATTTGAAAATAGTTTCAGCTTTTTTCAGAGATGGCAAGTAGAGTAAAAGAGTGTTTCTTTCAAGTGATATAGCTAAGGCCCTACAACTCCATGTGTAGATATCACTCAGAGTAAGAATATCCTTTTGTAGTTAAAAGCAATCTACCGTCAACAGAGATCAAATTAAACCAAAAGATGACATTTTGAATGCACTGCAAGACTGTCAGCATAGTCCTTCATAATTCCAGAAGGATTTTTGAACGGCACAGATCAACCACAGATAAATAAAAAGAAAGAGCAATTCCCAACTATGTATTTGTATCTATTTTTTCATTCCCCTATAAATGTATTCTCCCATGAATGCTGTGGAATTACAGCATTTTAGAAATAACAGGGATGTTTCTGTGAAATAATCCTTGTGGCAGTATTAGCAGGTTGTTATTCCATTTCTGTGTAACTTGAAAATGAAAATCGAGAAGTTTTAGAACTTGCTGAAGTTTTAGACTGATGTTTCTTTATGTTATGCTACTACGAAAAAATTTCTATAGTAGAGGCATATCAAATGACTGACAAAGCCTTAAAAACCAAAAAGCAGCAAAAGGTTCTGAATTTCAATTAAAAAAAAGGTTTAACAACATCAAGCTATGATGAAATTTCTTAACCCAAGTCATTAGCTGTGTTAACATTTGCAGCATATTGTGGTATTAAGCAGAACACATTTTTATTTGAGTGTAAAAGTTTGGGAATTTCCTCATATGACCTTCCTGGCACACAGCCAAGGCCCAGCTCTTGTTGACATTTAATCTGAACATAATCCCTGAAATCTCTGTGCCATTGCTGGGTTGCATGGGTATGATTCTCTGACAGTATACACAGAATGGTGCTGTAAATTTTATTTTCAGCTTACAGTTGTTCCCCTTTTCCAGCTGTTGAAAATTATTTGATTGAATAAAAATAAATAATCTATGCCCTATATTTGTCACTTAAAAGGAAAACAAAATCTGACATTTATTTCAGTTATTTTTCCACCGATGGCTACCATATTTTTTAAGGGAGCAAACTCCAGAAAAGAAGTAAAATTCAGCAGCTAACGAAAGCCCTGGGTAATGAGCTGCAGTGGCTCAAACAGCCCCATCAACTGTAAACAGGAGCAAGACCACACTGCTGCAGAGGGCTGAAGGTTCCAGCTGGGGATACTTGCACTTGACTGTAGTCTTCCGAATGAGCAACTGCCTTTACAGAAAAAATGTACACTTAAAAGAGTTTTTTCCTATTCAAAGATGCCTCTCTGATCTCTGAAGCCAACTGCCTTTTTGTCATGAACACTGTGAAAAATCACAACGTCCAAGATTTCCACATCTGTGATTTTTGGCACTTACGCCAGAGCAGGGACTGCATAACTGATGTCTGAACAACACTAATGAAACTGAGGCAACACAGCAATTTGTCCCACAGGGAAGCACAGAAAAGCCCCCAGATCACTGCAACAAGATGAGTTGTGGATCTCTCATTGTTTTCTGTGTGCTCAGGATTTCTCAAGTATTTTTCTGCCTGCATTCAGGAAGGAGCTAGGTAGGCAAAGCAGCACAGACTTTAATCTTACTTATGCAGGTCCTAAAAGCAGTAAATCATACAGCAGTGTGAGCTCCACTATAAGATGGAGAGACCTACCCACTGACCTGCATACTTAGTTTAGCAACAACTTTAAGTGTCATTATAGTTCACATGAACTAACACTGGTCTGCCTACACTTGCTGTGGTCCAATTTCTGCCTGAAGAAGAGACTGTTATTGAGACTTCTTATTTATGATCCCAGTATTTTCCACTTCCCATGTAAACTAAGTAAATAAAACGATCAGGAAAGATTAATTGTTCACTTCAAAGGTGAACTCAATTTAAGAAAGTGCAAAAATTATTAATATTATAAAATAATTTAAACTTGTTTAAACTCTTAATTTGCAGCAGAATGCTTTGTTCAGCAGACTCCTCTCCCTGTGCATTAACCCCTTCCCACAAAGACACTTCCTACACAATGAGTTGGCCAAGCTGCCAAGGACCATAATTCCATAAGAAAAGAGAAAGCACTCTGAAGCATTCATAAAGGCTTATTTTGTTACCTCTAAATAACTTCTAACACTGATCTCTTCATACATATAAAACACATATCCTATTTCAAAGGTATCCTTTCAGGTTGGGGTGCAAGGGACCTTTCAATTCTTCTCCTTCCTCTCTTTAAGAAAGCTAAACTCTATGAAAAACTAGGAGCTACGCCTCCAGTCCTCTGTTTCCTGCAACAGAGTGGCTTGATCCAACCAACAGCCACTTAAGTCAATGGGGAGCTGTTAGAGTTTGGTTTAGGTCACGTAAGAGTGAGAAATTGAGAAATGTGTTTTTACCCAGCCTTCAGCCAGGTACAGTGCTACCACTAACGAGTGGCTGCTATAATGAGACCTTTTGAAAGAGTCGTATGTGAGATATGAATCAATGAACACAATGCAAACCCCATCGCCATCTCAAAGAGGGGGAAAATCATTGCAGCTTTATCATGAATGTTTTCAGGTGTTCTGGTGCCAGCCTAGTGCCAAAGGAATTCACTGATAGGGAAGGGCAAGGTCTGTTTGCAATGCAGTCCTCCCCAGGGAGATGCATTTCACGGCTCCCAGCCAAAGCCTCCAAAATGCCCCTCGGGTAGCAGTTGGGCTGGAGCTGCCCCATCATGCCCTTCCAGTGCAGCCAGATTTGACTATTTTTGTAGCTGGTACCACCAAAGGTTACAAAAACTTGCAGTCAGCACAATCCCTTCCAGATTGACTTTTCAGTCTTTTCAGCTAATAAATACTGAGATCAGTGTAGAGACTGGCAACAACTGTAAACACAGTTTATATATGAGGCTCTGCACCTCCCTAAACCTTTTCTTTCTGATAAGAATTTCTGCATGACTGTTATCAGCACAGCCCTCACTAGCCTCAGAAGAAAACTGCCCACCAAACCAGCCTGCAAAAACACAATTTCACCCAGCACTGACATAACAAAATCCTTTTTGCTCAGTGTTTCCAATCCTCATGATAACAGCGCTGTAAACAGAGCATTGTGATGAAGAGAAGCTGTATTGGTTAGTCCAATGACTCAGTGGCGGTTTCTTCCTTTGCTGCTCCAGAGTAATGCAACTGACTCAGGAGCTTAAATCTTGATGCTAAATACGTGTTCACTGTGCAGAAAATCCTGTAGTTTTCAAGACAAAGAACAAGTCTGTACAGCCTACAGCTACTAGTGATGTAGATACTACTAGTACAACATGTCCTACCTAAATGAAAAAATACTTTCAATGGTGAGTGAGGAAGTCTGTAGTTTTAATAATGCCTCCATTTGCAACTAAAAACTCAGACAACAGAAAAGGAAGTCAGAAAGAGAGAAAATAAGGATTATAAAGAATACTGCATATGTAGGTGTACCTTACACAAGCAATTTTTGGAAGAACACAATCAGCCAAATCATTAGCAGTGTTCAGGAATTCAATGACCCCTTCCACCGGAGTACTGCAGAGGGCTTTACAAACCAGAAATCTCACAGAAGCAAGTAAATACATTTTATTTTTGAATAAAGTGTCACAAATGAAGCCTGAAGAGTGAGCTGCAGGTGTGAAGTTAAAAAAAAAATTCCACGTGTGCAAGGAAACGTATGATCTGTATGTGCAATTATCACGGCCCTGTGCAATAAATAAATATATACATACCAGAAGAGTAATTATTTCTCTAACTTGCTGCTATGGGCCTCTGACAACCCTGGCTTTGTGAGCTACTTTTGTAGCTGTGCTTGCAAATGAGTTGCACTATGGAAGACTACTCTCTAGTAAGCTGACTCAAGCTCAAAGGGCTTGTTGTTGTTGCGTTGCTAGCTTGACATAAAACTTGAGTTGTGCCCCTAACTTGACTTACTCAAAGAGAAAAGATCATAATGCTATGGAAGTGGTGCTGTAAGCCTGAGCAGATGGCCCATAGGGAGGAGGCAGCTTGATATTGTTGCAGATAAGACTGCTAGTGATGCAGTTAGGAAGCAAAAGCAGCATCCTTGTCAAAAGCTAAGCCTGAGAGAGACTGGCCTAGTGTATAAAATGCAGCAGGATCCAGAGACTCAGGGGGAAGTGGCACAGCCAGATCAAATCTGCATCTCTACGCTCTCTCCCCCTGCAAACCAGTTATCTCTTCAGTAATGCCTGCCAAGAACAGTTTTTCTCTCATGCCATTCTGCCACAGGTGTCATCTGGGAGTGTGCTAGCTGGTACGAGCCAAAACCATGTCACAGAAATGTGCTAGAAATTAAACAATATGGGCAATCATAAGACACAAGTCCTGGCACTAATTTACCAGTGCAGACAAAGCAACAGTGAAGCAAAGTGGAAGTGGAGTCTTTCAAGTCCATTGCTGTAGTTAAAATACAAACATCAGAAACAGGGTGGTACAGCAGGACCAAACACTAAGACTCCAAGTTTAGTCTTGTAGCCACAACACGATCGTGTTAGCACCACAAGAAAGCGGGAAGCATAAATAACTTCTAAATACAAAGTAAAATATTTCTCTGAAAATAAAGAGGCCAGAAGATGAGTGCTACAATAGATATCAGGGTGCTGGCAAAGGCGAAGTGTGAAATGGATGCTTTCCAGCATTCAGTTTAGGAAGACAAACATTGTTTCACAAATTCACTGTAGCCCTGCTTATTTTCCAAGCTCCTTAACTCATGCCAAAGGGTTTGGACTATCCGAACATCCTGTTCTGTTTCCTCCACTGCTAGGCTGAGTTCTCAGTACTAAATGTCTTTATTTGAGAGCCCCATTTTCTATCATTTTATTCCAAACTCCTTACTCTGTAGGCTTTGTATTTTACCTCTGGGTAACAGTGAAGACAAGCAGATTAATGAGAATTCTGAACAGCATATTAAGTTATACCTATTTTAAGAGCCTTCCACAGTAAGCATCCCAAGGCGCTGTATAAAAATAAAACTACTGAAATTACATTTAAAACTAACAAAAGCTTGCAGACGCTGGCATGCCTTGAAGCATAAATATAAAGATTGATTATTAAATGATTCAGTATTTCCCCAAAGTCTATAAGCCACATGAACACAGGCCATTTTACCTGTCATTGCCTGGATGCACTAGCAATCTGCTCAGATGCAAAGCTGAGACATCTCCACAATGGCTTACTGGCAGGAAAAATATTCCCCCTTGACAAGGGCAGGAAAACAGCTTTAGTCTACAAGCAGTAGCCAGCCATTTCAGGGATTTCCTAATTGACTAAAAGCAATGCCTCCTGCACTTCTCAAAGGCAGCTGCAAAACACATTTCTGCTCCTTTCCTTGCCTCTCCACAGCTGCAAGAACTTCAAGATACAAATGGCTCATGGGGGTGACCACAGTAGCAAAGGCTGGGGTAGAGACAGGAACATCCTAATAATTTCTCATGCTAATCACTTTTAATCCTCCAGACCCACTGTTCTTGGGACTCCACCAACACCACAAGAAATATAAGCAAAGACCTTGGCATAGCTGATGAGTACCCTGGGCCCAGCTCATCCATACGTACAATTATAACTCCTGGCTGCTATGGTAAGGTGACATAGACTCCCCAGAGAGGTTGTGGAGTCTCCTTCTCTGAAGACTTTCAAGACCTGTCTGGATGCATTTCTACATGATCTGCTATAGTTTTGTTCTGTTCTGGCAGGGGGGTTTGACTCGATGAATCTTCGGAGGTCCCTTCCAACCCCTAACAGTCTGTGATTCTGTGACATGGAAGAAGACACTGCTCTTGGTATGAGAGGGAACTGCTGCCTCTGCCAAAGTGACCTATTGTTGATGTAGACACAACAGCAGTCCACTTGCTTCCTGCTTCTCTGCCATAAGAGTTCCCATATTGTTTCCTTCCTCTTCCTTCCCATGGCAGGATTTCAGGCTAAGACCAACACATGCAGTCAGAGATACAAAGAACGAACTGTGACCTTATTTAGATTAATTAACTGCATTTCTCACAGCCAGGAGGAACAGCAGATGCTCCTGCAGGAACTTCAGACCCCAATGATCCTAGAAGACACTTTCAAAGCATCCCACTAAGGGGTGACCAGCAGTTCGTCTCATGCTCATGTGACTCAATGGGTAGATGCAGGGAGAACAGGGGATGTTGTTTACCTTGTCTTTAGCAAGGCTTTTGACACTGTCTCCCATAACATCCTCATGGTAAGCTCAGGAAGTGTGGGTTAGAAGAGTGGACAGTGAGATGGGTTGAGAACTGGCTAAACAATAAGAGTTCAGAGGGTCGTGATCAGTGATACAGACTCTAGTTGGAGGCCTGTAGCTAGTGGTTTTCCCCAGGGGTCAGTACTGGGTCCAGTCATTCAACATCTTCATCAATGACATGAATGAAGGCATAAAGTGTACCCTCGGTAAGTTTGCTGTTGATACAAAACTGGGAGGAGTGGCTGACACACCGGAAGGCTGTGCAGCCATTCAGAGAGATCTGGACAGACTGCAGAGCTGGGCAAAGGGGAACCTAATGAAGTTCAAGGGCAAGTGTAGAGTCCTACACCTGGGGAGGAATAACCCCATGCACCAGTACAGGTTGAGAGTAGACCTACTGAAAAGCAGCTCCATGGAGAGGGACCTTGGAGTCCTGGTGGACAATAAGTTATCCATGGGACAGCAATGTGCCCCTGTGGCCAGAAAGACCAACAATATACTGAAGTGCATAAAGAAGAGCGTGTCCAGCAGGTTCTCCTCCCCCTCTACTCTGCACTAGTGAGACCACATCTGGAGTATTGTGTCCAGTTCTGGTCTCCCCAGTTC